>VYXD01007114.1:29341-44625 GCA_013397195.1 Hylia prasina | reverse complement strand
AAAAAAAAAAAAAAAAAAGCCCTCTGTTAATTAATGGATCAGCCTTTCTGGAATTGCTCCCATGGATATAATCTATGTAATTACTTCACAATCCCTCTCTGCCCTAAAATACATCCTGCACCCTGTAGGTGCCGAATATCTGCTGGGTCCAGGCACTAGGGGGCGACATTATCTCATAAACAAAGTGGTGGTGGGTTATTCCGATCATCTTTCCACCCTTGCAGGCAAAGGACATCTCCAGATGTTTTAGATAACATTTAAAGTTGTCTAAGATGACAGTAGCAGTAATCTGTGATAACACAGACTGCATAATTAATACATTCACACAATTCAAAGAGGATCCTGTTTTCCAAAACTGCAGATTTATTTCCTCCTAAGCAAAATCATATTTTAAGTCAGCTACAGCAATATTGCACTTCAGAAATATCTGCTATGTAGGAGCCATGATACAACTACAGTTAATTATAATTAAATACGAAGAAAAGAGACCAGAAACAAATTTTCACCCTAGTAAGTGATTACAGATTTTGCTTAAGAGAATGGAGCATGTTTGCTAAATGAAACATTTCATTCATTCCTGTTACTTAAAAAGATATGGCTCATTGAATAAGCAAAGGGAGCAAATGAAAGAAAAATAAATGCTCTCCACTCCCTATTTTTGTAATTTTTCAGTTATTTTGTTGATGTTTAGCTTATTTGCTAAATTTGGTAGCTATAATTTTGCCAAAAAAATAACGTCTTGGCAGGTTTTTGTTGAACGTGTAAAATGAAAATGTCCCTGTATGTAGATGCATTTTGTACTGTCTTCCGTTCACAGCTACAATAGAATACATTCACTTCTGAGAAAGTTGGTGGCATGTCCTAGTCTGAGTAACTGAACTCTGAATTGTCCTGTCGCTGCAGCAAAAGCAAAACCCAACCAAACACAATGTGCCATTTACTGTTACATGCATAACAAGATGCTGTGTATATTCAATTGTAGATCCAAACCTGGACATGAATGATGTCATCTGCATTGAATTATTGAAAACCTCTGCTGGTTTGGGATTCAGTCTTGATGGTGGAAAAGCTTCCATTGCTGGAGATAAGCCCTTGCTTGTAAAAAGGATATTTAAAGGTACTACATGCATTCAGTGGATGTTATCCCAGTTTTCCTTTTGTCTGTGCATTGTACAGACATTTCAGTTACTGTACTCAGCAGTTTTTTGAAGCAAGGGTGGGGTTTGTGGCTCTCATTTGTTACCATTTACTAGGCCAAAGTGGTCATTAAAAGAAAAAATGCTCCTGGGAATGGCTAGGGATTACTTCTGCTAAAAAATGTGGAGCAATCTGCTTTACTAAGTATGGGTCTGTCCACTAGTGCAGACATTAGACTGCAGCAGCAATCATCTATATAGTGGTCTGACACATTGATGCCTTATCCAATTCTCTTTTCTAAGAAATGTATAGTGCATATAATCTGTGTGGTACTGAAGCACCCCCCTGCATTATCCCCAGTTATGAGTTTTACTACACTTTTGTCTTTAAAAAAAAAAAATTTAAATATTAATATAATGGCTTTTGCTAATAATATGGGATATCTGTATTCAAAAACTACCAGTCTTGGGTGCTTTGTTTATCAGCAGATACCTAAACTCATATGAACCATAAATAGAAAGAAAACAAGTCCCAGAACTATGCTGTGACTTTCATATGTCACATGTCAGTTTAGTGACAAATAAGGCTGTTTCTGAAGGCAGCTGAAACTCTTGATGAAACTACGTGTGCACAGCATTTTTACAGAGTTACTTTTCAGTGATTTATTTCCTGATGAAGATAAAAAGTCAAACAAGTATTTACTGAATTGCTTATCACTTTGTGTGTGTGTGTGTGCATGTGTTTTTCCCCTCTTTAGAAAGTGCTTCTTAGGGTAAAGGGCATGTTTAATTTTTGAGCTCATTCATTTACATCCTTACATACAGTCCTTTTCCCCTCCCTGTGATGGTTCATGTTAGTTACTTAGTGGGTATCATTACATATAACATCAGCAGTGAAGGGTATGCCTCTCTCCAGAAACTTTCTGTGAATGGTGTTTGTCCCAAGTTTGCTATCAGTGTTTGATTTGTTCATCCCAGGTTTTACAGTCTGCTGCATTATCTGCTTATTACCCTGTTAAAACTGAGAAAGTACATCCGTGCCACTACAACCACCATGGTTATTTTATCAACCAGGTTTTCTTACAGCTACAGAGATAATATTCGGTGTATTTCATACACTTATGTTGTTTCCTTCAAAAACCAGACATCTTTTCTGAAAATAAGGCTTTTTCTTAGTTAAAATAACCTTTTCTGTGAGGTGCAGCATGAAGTATGTTGCTAGAGCAGAGGTGAACCTAAATGACTTGTAGTGAAATTGTTACAGTTGGAAAAAAATTGTTTATTTCATCCCAGTGAAAAGCATATTTTTGTTGGCTCACTTCTGTTTCTTTTAACACTAACTTTTCCTCCTTTTTGCTTCTAGGTGGTGCTGCAGAGCAATCTGGAAACATAGAAACTGGAGATGAAATTCTTGCTGTTAGTGGGAAGTCATTAATTGGGCTCATGCATTACGATGCCTGGAACATCATTAAATCTGTGCCAGAGGGGCCTGTTCAATTGCTAATCAGAAAACACAGAACTGCAGTATGATGGAAGCACTACGTCTAATCACACTTGCTAAGACAAACCATTTAAAACTGTCTAAAAGCTGTCTTTGTTTATAAAGCCACACAGAAGTGTCTTAATGCTTTACAAGAGAGGTGCTAAGAGCCTTGGAGAACCATTGAGCAAGCGTGTGATGAGCTTCAAAAATCTCACCTAATGATTGGGGATGAAGGAAGCCAAAAGTTAGAGACAATTTTGTATTATGTGGCAGTTTTATTGGAACTTCAAGACCTCTCCTGGGTTTGATTTAAAGTATTTTGACTGAGATAAATAACACTGTGCCTGTCCCTGATATTTTTAGTATCTGCAGAGTGTTGGTAGTAGAACTTGTTGGTTGCCATCCTGTTGACAAGGGTGGATTTTAGACTGTACTATATCACTTAGCTGTAATAAGACTTTAGGACACTTCCTTAGGGTCTGGTCCTTTTTTTTGTTGTAATAAGAGAATGTCTGGAACAATCTCACTTTATTCTTCTAAGTGCAGTTTTGCTAAAAGTGCATGACAAAAGAGTATAATTTTGCACAACTTGTATACCTAAAATACAAGCATTTTATTGCAAAGCTGAAAAATCCTCTTAAAACTAATGAACTAACTCAGCATCCACCACAAGTGAATCTACTTCTAGGTGCACCTTGTGTCTGAAAGCACTTGGCATTAATGCGGTAGAAATCGGTAAGAAATCAGGTCCAAATAACAGGTGATTGTCCATCAAGGTGTATACTGAGTTGTTAGTTGTGATTAAAATGGGGGCGATGAAAAATTAAGGTCTGAATTTTCAAATTTAGGCTTCTAATGTTAGGCACCTTTAAAATATATATATTTTTAAAAGGGGGATAATTTCAAGTGCTGAGCACTTACAGATCCCACAGAATTCAGCGACCGCTAAGAACGTCTGCAAGTTGGGGAGCTTTTGTTTGTCTTCAAGAAGTTTAAGGCTGCCCAACTTGAAAGACTCAAGCTGAAAAGTGGTGATCTAAAAATGGGGATTATAACAGATTAAATCTGAGCTGGCCATATTTGTGGTGGCTTTTCATTGGTCTTCTTTGTTTTCTCCTGTCCAGTATTTATTTTTGCTTGTGTGAGAGTGGGTTGAGGATGTGTGTGGATGATGCAAGTACACCCAACTGCATCAGGACTGGGCTAATACTGAGGGTTCTGGGTGGTGAAACTGAAAACTGTTTGTTTGTAGATGGGAAAAACCATGGTGTTGGGTACAGCAAAAGAGAAAGGATTGCAATGCCACAGGAGCTTAGTTTGGATTTTCTCACCTCTACTCACAGAAGAGGTATCAGTAGAGGGCCATGCTGCTTAGTCTGCTGTGCTGGGAGGAGAGTGTATGGGTGCAAGAGATTAGACTCTGTTATTTCTCTTCCTACATCTGGGATAGCTTAACAACATAAAATACATACAGGAGGAAATGGGCCAGTGTCCTTATCAGCTGAGAACAAGTTGTTTGTTCCACAGTGCTCAGGTTGTTCATCGCATTAGGCTGGAGACTGCTTGCAGCCAATGTGCCCAGGGTGAAGATCTCTCAGCCTGGAACCAGTCCAAACCTGAAGTGCTGCCTCTGTTTCCAGTGAGCCAAGACACTGCGTAGCTGTTACAAAAAGGTGTGGGCTTGTAACTTGGCCCTTCCCCAAGATCATACTGTAGTTCAGTTTACTTACGTTTATTCAGCAGTGCTTGAAGCAATTGCTTCAGGTTAGCGGAGCACTCACTTGGGTTCATCTCTGTGACAAGTTCATTAGACTGCAGCTCATGATGAGCAGCAGAAAATTCAGTTCTGCGAGGCAACCTGAGACCAGATGAATAGAAAAGCTGTGCAATGTTTACCTAAAAATGAATAAATAGGTTTAATTCTTTTTCAGTGACATATTAGCATGTGAATCCAGGGAGAGATGCAGCTTTTGGTTACAGGAAAGGCAATACTGTACGTAGTCCTACAGCTCCTTTGCCTGAAGGATTTCTGCTGACACTAATCAGGTTCAGTGCTGTGAGATGACTGGAGTTGGGTCCCCTGTGAACCCAAAGCTCAGCCATTCTGTCGGGACTGGTCCGTGCCTCCGGCCACCTCCCCAGTGGGAGAGGCTTCAGGAGGACGCAGCTTTTAGGGCTGGAGGACCACACTGAGATTCCAGGCCAGTGATGGGATAGAAGAGGTTACCCCTGCATATTTGCTAAAAAACAGGGCAATAATAATTAGGCAATGACAACTGAATGGTGAGGCCTTGTTCAGGAATGACCAAAATCCGACTGTAATAGAGTGTATAATAGATACATAAAATGCATGTGGAATTTAATGCAGCGTAGTGAATGCATACCTGTATACGTATAATACGTGCAAGTGCAGTACTGACTTTTTGCTACTTTAATGTGATAAATCACAGTTGTGTTTTAGGAAATGGCATTATTTTCAGTCCACAGTCTAGAATTCCAGAGGTTCAATCGCAGGGTGGCATATGTCTCCCTCACTCTTAAACCAGTGTGAGCTCAAAGGTAAAGTCTTCATTTTGTAAATTACAGTTAATTTGAGGTGTCTTAAGATGATATGTGGTGGATATTTTCAGATGCTTATTTGCAGGTACTGTTCATTGTGAGTGATTTAGAAGGCTTTTTTTTCAGTAATCAGATACTGTTCAGTATTTTATTTTACATGCACGTAGATAAGTGTTGGCTGAGTAACAGCAAGCAGAAATGGGGATTTTTGTGTGTGATTCAGTAGTGGCTATAATTTAAAAGATAGGTTTAATGTTTTAAATCTGATAATAGTTACTATGGGTAGAAAGATAACACTTCTCTACTAACATTAGAGCAAGCAAAAGAATTGTATTTAACCGTGATTTTTCTGTTCCTGAAAATACCTTTTTTTTTCCTTGTGAAAGAACAGCATCTTCACTGATGTTGGTATGATTACAGTAGCATTTCCTGACATCTCTCTTGGGGTGACATTCCCTGAAAAACGCCAGGATTTATGCAGTACGGGTGTCTGCTTTATTACAGACAAGATGGGTAGACCAAGCAGATGTAGTAAACTTTTGGTTACACACCTGGCAAAGTAAATGTTATTTTTCAGAGAGCCTGGTCGCACTGAAATGATGGAGGATGTTGCATTAGTTCATCAGTATGCAGTAGGATCATGACCATTTTTGGCCTTGCTGTTTGCATATCAGTCCCCATGGTGATTTCTTCACCCTGCTGGAGTGTTGGCCAAACTCTGGGAGAGCAGAGACTTAGCAGCTGCATCCTAGAGGACAAAAAAAAAAATCAAGATGAAATTATGCACTTCTTCACCAGGGAGCTGAAGGCATTCCAGACAAGGGGAGTTTGCTCCTAGATGGAGAAGGTTTAGGGTTTTGGTGCATCCAGGCCTGGGGCAGCTGAAGGTGCACATCATGGAGATGAGAGCAGTGAGAGGTTGCCACTGCATATTCTGCAACCTTTTGTACCTGGAAGCTGTTTTTAGCTTCTGTAGGGACTGCATCTGTATTGAAAACTCTGAGATTAGGGAGGGAAAAACATTTGATCATTTTCTTGCTAAAAATAATAATAGAAGGACAGATAAGTATTAAGAAACTGTTAAGTGATTCATATTTCCTAATGACCCTCACTTAAAATTAACCCTGGTAAATGTTCTGCAGTGGTTCTTGTCAAATTCTGAAGGAAGTGTTCCCAGATGGGAATGTTTACCTGTTTCTATGTTTAGATTATGTAAATGTACAAGTGAAAATATTGATGAAGAGTAGACTAGCTCATGAGAAAAATGGGGATCCCACTGTAGGTAGATTTTGTGTGTTAGTCTGATACACTTATTGTATGATATTGTATATTTACACTTTTATTTATATAAATAAAACTTCTTTTAATGAAAACTGTTTAATATGCCTTGTATATTATAAAAAGTCAGTGCAATAACATGAAATAGATTGTACATTTTTTTGATTTTTGTCTCTTCTATGTCAATCTGTATTGCCATAAACTGTTTTGCTTGGGTTTTTTAGTGATTTTGAAAATAAATGGTATCCTTAGTACTGCTCTAGATATTTAATTCTGTTATGCCAGAGTCTGTCTGATCCACAGTTGGACCTGGCATCACAGGGACAAGGATATCAGGGAGAGATGTTAAAGGCTTTGTGTAAATGCTGTCCAGGTGTGCATCTAAGCTATAACTAAAATAGTGCCCTCTTAAAAACTGCCACTCAGCGTGAAGAGGACTTAGGCATTTAAGAAGTGGTATGAGGTGTTTTATAAAACCTGCTTCAGTATCTTGATTTTTCCTGTCCCTGTTCTAGGAAAATGTGGAGTTTCCATCAAAGCAGAAGTCCTTGGAGCATGTTGCCTATAAACTGTAGGTCCTGCCCAGACCCTGGGCAGTAAAGGAATGGATTGTACGTGTAGAGAATGATTTTATACAGCTAGGCCTAACCTGGTGTTTGTTCTAGTTTCCCATCAAATAAAATTCCCATCAAAGCCACAGTGAGTCGGTGGAACAGGCAGGGCTGAAGACTATGTGGATGGTGGAGACCACAGCCTCCAAACTGGGGAGGTTTGCAATCAAGTGGACTACTCTTTTAGACAGAGGTCAGTTCACAGTCAGTGCGCAGCAGGCCTTCCTCATGGAAAGATGAGCCAGCAGAGAAAGCTCTCCTCTCAGCCGCTCCAATGTGTGGAATGCCAGAGGTGCCCAAAATTGTACACTGCCTGGCAGCACACATCAGCTGGTTGCTTTGGGGAAGGCTGAGCTGGAAGAAGGGCCTGGTGAATTTGACTGTTCATATCTACGCTGCAGCCTCGTGTGCATTCCTCTCTGTTTGTCTGCTGGGTGGGGCACTTGCAGCAGCTCTCTCACATGGCACAGGGCAGTCCTGACCTTTCCTTGGTGTACCCATGGCACTTGTGCCAGGCCTGGCAAGCCTCACTATCTCCTCCTGTGCACAATGCTGCCCGAAAGGGCCCTGTGGGGTTTTGTGTGAGGGGAAGGAAGGCATTTGTTCTCCTATGCCAGTGGTGCAGAGGGCATTTCCCTCATCCCCAGGTTTGTGCCCCAGAAGCCTCTGTGTTTGCTTTCAGTTTCTTTCTCTGGGTGCCACGCTGCGAGGGTGCAAGCAAGCAAGTTACTTGTGAGGAGGAATAAGCCCACAGCTTCTGCTGACTCATTTTGTGGGAAAGGTCAGTGTGGCTGGCTCCCAGTCTGCCCTCTGGGCACGTGGACTCTTTCCTGGGCTGGAGGGGAAGAGGAGGAGTTTTGTGGTACACCAGTTTTCCATTTGCCTTGGGACCCTTTTTTTCCCCATCCCTCTCCCTTGCACAAAGCCATGATGATGAGGGATGCTGCAGAGTCTATGCTGTTGTGCAGTGAGACTGTGCAAGGCATAAAACCAGCAGATTAGGAAGGAGATGGATGGGAACCTGTGGGTTGGTGTGTGCAGTCCTCTCAAGCTTAGGTCAGCACATCTGTCCCCACCTGGAGCCTGGTTTCTCCCCCAGGGCAGCATGGGGAAAAGGAAAATATTTTCAGTCATAATTTCCTCTGCCTTTCCACTCCCTGCTGCTGTCACCAGTGCTGGGCCAGCCCAGCTCCTCTCCTCTTTTTCACTCACTCCCCCATATCCATCTTCCTGTCTGTCCGAATTTCTCCAACACATGGCCTGAACTGGGGTTAGCAGGGCTCAAACCTCCAAGCAGCCTGGCTCTTGTAAGATTAGTCTTGCATATCTTTAATTGAAATCTTGATTGCCACAGTCAGTAGCTAAGTAAAGAGGAATACAAAAGCAAGAAAACACACTGAACTTACCTGTAAACAGATTAGTACATGTGACTTCATTTATCCACCAAGACATGAAATACTAGAAAATTTTTACTTCTCTCAGTTGTGAAAGCCTTAGGGCATGGGCAAATGAGGAACTTGAAATGATTCTACCTAAAAAGTTCCATTTCATTTCTCTTTTTTTTAATAGCTTTGCTGCTCTCCTGTTCCCTGTTGGCATCACTGAATGCTGTCTGAGTAGGGTCTGTGGTTCTGGTGTGTCTGTTCCTTCATCTCTATTTCCAGGAACATATCAAAAGTGCCACTTTACCACATTTGACCAGAGGCTACCGCTCGCTGTTCCCAAGCAGGGATGCCATGAAGGAGAGCCCTCGGGGAGAAGATTCCCACAGACCACCCTGGAGTTGGTGGCTGGCCAGGAGTAAGGCAGGTGGTGTCTGGGAGTGACACCCATGAACACAGGGCAGCACATCACTGCGATGACAAGAGAAGTAAAACCTTCCCAGACCACAGCCCTGGGCTGCACTTCCAGGTGCCCATGGCCACATAGGGTCAGCCACAGAGCCAGCCATGGTTGCACAGGTGGCATGTCCACCCTGCTGCCCCTGTGCTGCCAGTCCCTGGCCCATGCCTTGCCTGGTCTGGGAGATTTTTGGTCCAGCATTTTGGTGCTTGATTTTTTTCCTTTCTATGAATACTGGGTTGCGTAACTGCTTTCGCTGCACCTTCTTCCTGTGTCCAGCAGCCTCACACTGATGGATATATGGGGAGCAAATGATCTGCATTATCTAGGACTGATTCCCTACCACTTCTGGTAAATGAGGAGGTGTTTCTTGTCAGGAGCATGGCTGAAACGAGTCTCCATCAGCCTTTAATAAATGCTGGTTTGGGACTTTGTTTATAGGGAAAGACAGTTGTGACTTCCTCTTTCATGTAGCTGTGTTTATCAAAGCACTCGATTCAGCTGAAAGACTTGACAAAGTAACAATAATTGCTTTCCTTTAAAAAACCCCTCACTTTTAATGATTATATGAAAAAACATTTGATGCAAATAAACGTTGTTCCCTGAAACAAGGAACTGCCCTTCCATCCCATAGAGTGTAAAGCTGTGACTGAAAGGGTATTTTGTGTCAGTCAGGGTATTTTCTGAAATTAGTCAATATTAAATGCAGAATTTCCAGCTTTCCACTGATAGTTCCATATGTGCTGGCCTCACCCCTCAGTGCAGCTGAATCAGTCTGATACTGCTGCACTGAGCAAACAAGTAACCTGGTGCTGAAATGCCTTGGATTTTTCCCCGCATACCAAAGCCATTTCCTTGATGTGCTATGGTGTTGCTGGGGAATGTCCAGTGTCCAGCTGCTCTTGTCAAAAATTGCCTCCCTGATTCCTGATCCCAAGCAGGACAGACATGACTGTGGTCTCCTGCCTTTGTTACGGCTTTGTCACATTCCTGTCAGGAGCACAAAGGGGAAGGGGGAGGCAGAATGCTGCCCTTAATTTCTGCCATGCAGTCGGGACTGTGATCCCAGCTCGGACCCAGGAGCTGAGAGAGGAAGTGTCAGCATCCTATTATTGGCCTCATTCAGGGCTGCTGCTGAAAGTAATTTTTTTTTCTGAGTTTTGCAAGCTGGCCTGTTTACTACAAAAAGATTCTTTGTCCCTTCAGGTGATGACTGTGTCATGGAGGAGCTGAGCCTCTGAACCTCGTGGTGCTCCCACCATCCTTTCATGGGGATAAGGGGATGACACCAAAGCCACAAAAGATTAAATGGCTGAAGATGAAATGCCTGAAACTTTTATTTGTGATCACTACCATTTCATGGGCAATCTCCTGTTGTTAAAGGAGTGACACGAACCTCCACACTTTCAGAGGGCTGGTGAGAATTGCTTTGCAGAGAGCCCATGCGTGAGAAGGCAGGGCAGCCTTGGTGTGGCCTGCTCATTACGCGGGCCAGACAATGTCCTGACGCACTTGGGTGAGGACCCTTGTTTACAGCTGTAACAACTTTTGGGACTATTGCTCACTGACAGTCCCACCATCAGACAGTCACCTGCTTTCGGGGAAACCCTCCCAGACTGAAAGGCAGCACATCATACTCCCATATGTGATGGCCTCCTTATGCCTCCATGGATGCACATCATGCCCTCACACCATCCTGTGTTAATGGGAGGAAAGTGATAAAATTTAGTACCATCCAGAAGTGTGTACTAAAAATAATGAACAGCATATGAGACATTGTTTTTCAGCTGATTTATGAAAACATCCCATGAGGGGAAGAGGAAGTATCTCCTTGTCTGGCACTTTGTTTGGGAAATACCACTTGTGCATCCAGTCTCGGGTGTGAAGGCATGAGCTGGCTGAGGGGGACAGGCTGGTTTTCGCCTAGGGGACAATGGTGCAAACACGACCCAGGACTACACTTGTCCACTCAGATGCTTTTGTAAATTGAGAGCATTCTAGGTTGGCAACTCTGTCAGTTTGCTTCACCAGGTGGGTTTGTTTTGGTTTTTTGATATCAGATGCTTATGGGTGAGTCAAGTGCATTCAGATTGCAATGCCATGCCCCAGTGATAGGATTTTTTTTTTTCCCCTGCCCTTTAGGGAGGAGCAGGTCACAAACATCATGCTAGGTAGGTGACTGGAACTACTCTGGAGGGCTGGAGAGGGGCTAGACTCCAGTGCAAAACAGGAGAGTGTCTGATTTTCACAAGTCTGACGAGACACACAAGCATGATTTGCTGGTGAAGCTTTGCAAAACCAGACCTCTGTGCAGAGCTTACAGTAGCACTTTTCATCTGGCTGATGGGCCTTCTCAGGACCACTTCACTGATGCCCTCTGAAAAATCTTCCAGGTTTCTGCTGGTGACTAAGAGGGAAGATCAGGAAGTTGCATATCTTTGGGGTTTTTTCCTGGTTATTAGAAACAAGAGACTTTCACAGAAGTTCTTAGTCCTCCTTGCACTGGGAATATGAGCTACAGGGATGGTGCTCCTTGCCTGTGAAGCTGGAAAAAGCAGCACAGTGAATGAGCAGGGAGCCTGCTTGATATAGCATGGGAGGACCTCAGGCTCTCCTCTGCACAGACACATCTTTGGGTCCTGGCTTTAGGGAAGAAGAATGTGCTCTGCACTATCTCTGTGCTATTATTCTCTTGTGATAAGCAGAGTCATTTCCCACTCTTCCCAAACTTCAGCTTTGAGCTGTGGAGAAAGTAAAACTTTTCCTAACAAAACGCTGTATCCCTTTCTCCTGCATCTTAGACAAAGCCCTTAACTGGGATGTCTGTCCTTTACAAAGAATGCTCCTTTTCAAAGCTGCAGCTACTCTGGTAGAAATAATGAGCCCCCAATACCACCCAAATATTCTGCAGCCAGTAGTTAACAAGAAGTACTAGAATAGGTGTCTCATTTTAAGTTCAAGGTCATGGTTATGTTTTCTTCCTCTTAAAGGCAGAAGGCAAAGTCTAATCTCCCAAAGCATATCTGCAGGCACTCTGCTCTTGCCCTGGTGTTTTTGCCCTGCTGACATGGAAGCAGGGAAGGAATTTGCATAATACAATCATGCTTTCACAATCCACAAAAGAAAACCCGAGTTATAGCAACCTTTGTGACTCATTTTTCTCATAAACACTTTGTATTTATTATCTTAGCAAGAATTCAAGATATACATGCATGAGGCATACAGCATCACATCTGGCACACATCCAGAACAGGCCTTAAGAAAAACAAACTCACATTGATAAAGTCATAAAGCAGATCCTTTGCAGAAGTAACAAAAGAAATCTAGGGTGGACATCAGCAAGTGCTTGGTCATATGCTGGCACTGACCTCTTGCATGTGTGCCTTTTTTCTGAGTTCCTGTTGAATGCTACCATTCTTAACAATGCACAGAAGCACCTAAAACATTTGAAAAGCAGCAAATAGTCTTTGCATAACTAGGCAGACAAATACTGTGATAACACTAATCTTTGATATCCCCATGACAATCCATTTATGAGTTTACTTTTTTTTTTGTAATATTCATATGTGCTACAGCCTGAAGAACTGGGTGGGCTTTAAAAATCCACACCTCATTTCCTCTTGACTTTGCAAGCAGCATTCATTGAACAGAACAGTTCTATTCCCATACTTCTCAGCTACTAATGCAAATGCTAATGCTGAATTCTTCTGAGAGTTCCAGACAGACATGGTCATTGCTCAGTGTCCTTGATGAAGAGTCCAAGACTTCAGCAAGTGTGCGATATACAACAGCAACCCTTCTTATTAAGCTGGAGCTGCCTCTGGTGAAGTTTTGCCCAGCTGGGTGCAGTGCTAGCCTGGGAGGTGGTGTTCTACTGGTATGAAACTCTTTGCATTTACTTTTTAGTGCCTGAAAAGCTGACCTATCAGCATGTATTTTGCTGACCTACTCAGCAAAATACACTGCTTTGCAGTAATAAGATAAATAGCAACTATTCTTGAAACATTAAGTTCTCTCTGAAAAGGTACTGGCTAGCTTAGAGGGGAAGGAAACCATGCACGTGGCTCAAGCTGAAAGTAAAGCTCCCTGTAACACCACTGGGATGGACGGGGTTAAGTCTTCCATGTGGAAAGAAGGCAAAGTCAGTCAGCTTCTGCTCAGTGACAGAAGTCAGTGTCAATACATAACAGCCCCTGTACAGTTGGTTGTGAGAGTTATATAAGGACAATTTTGCAAAGACAGACTAAGAAGAGATAACAGAAAAATAAATTATAAATACAAACAAGAATTCACCACAAGGCAGGAGAGGACATAATTTGAATTGACACAAATAACAAACTTTAACTATACAGCCTTATAAAATGCAAATGTACTTATATACAAGGTTAGTTAAGAGACGAAACTCTGACCAGTGACCTTAGAGGTAGCTATGGAACAGCTTCAGCCTTTTTCTTGCTATCTTGGACCCATGAAAAATACTGTTTAGGATGGAGCTTGACATGAATCGACTAGCAAAGTTACTGTTTGCCTTGACAGCAACCAACATGTTTAATTCAGCTCTTCTGAAGCCAACCAAAGGTAATATCCCCTCAGTGAGATGGGTCATTCCCATGTAACCCCTCAGTTGTGATGGTGCATCACCATCCATTGGATGTGCTGCAGTAGCTCCACCATTCTGGAACTGAAATGAGGAGGCCATGAAATGAAATGGAAATACAGTACAAGGGAACGAACCTTTGCCCATAAGCATAATAAAATATTCAAAATCTAAGGCTACTTTCTTGTACCGCTGAAAGCTCAATTGTATTGATATTATTTCTTCAAAGAGAGGTAGTTGCTTTCTTTGAATAAATAACATTCTCAACAAAACTTGAGATTCAACTTTAGGATCTACTTCTATTGAAGTTATTTTGTTACCTATAAAGACACAGCAGAATTGTACTGTTATCAAGAAATTCTTTGTAGTATTGAAAGAATCCTTCTACAATTACCTCAATATATGTGTTTGTGGAGTATATATTCAGACACATATCTTATATAATGCCAAATATGCTTCCCTCTCTGAAACATGATTTATTTATCATCAGAAAATATTATGCAGGTTTTTTGGTTTATATAACACTTTTTTTATATTGAGCTTTGTCATGTTTTGAACATTTTTTCATACTGTGTTTTGAGATTAAAAAAAACAGCTTTCAATTAATAGTTCTGTTAAATACTCACGGCATGCACTAGCAGTGCACACGTTTATATTTTGTGTGTACATACTATATATATAAACTTATGTTATATATTTATAACATAGACTAGAACTATGCAACACTGTGTTAATTCATAGAACTAAACTAAATCACTTTTAGTCTGCAAAAACATCCTGTAACAAATACCCTTTCAATAAAGATAGTGGTCATCCTTAATCATAACTCCCACCACCAGATCCCTGTCCAGCAGTATCCATACTTTTGGAAAAGAGGTGCAGTCAAAAAATCCAGCAACTGGCTTTTCCTGTGTGGTATGTGATCCCAAGTTCCAACATACTGACAGGTTTTTTTGCTTCATCCTGGAGGTGGGCTGAGCTCCTCGGTGAAACATGGCTACGGGACATGAGGACCAGAGGGTGACTGGGGAAACCGGGTTCCTGAGAAGTGTTCTCAGACCATGGTGAAGAGCAAGTTCAGTCTTGCCCCAAATCTCCCCACGCCACCAGCTTGCCCCAAGTCACCACTGCACAGTTTGGGGGCTCTGCCCATCGTTATCGATTTCCCACCTGGTATTCATGAGCCAGTATCGCTGTTCATTCTTCAGACATTCTTCAGACAAATTATGTGATAGTCATCCTCCGGCGCCTACGGGCAGCTAAACGCAACACAGCGAGATTTGAGGTTTCTTCATCTCCCGCTGTCTGTGGAGCCTCTTCTTCCAAACCCACAAAGCCAAAGTCGTCTTCCGTTCCTCTCGCCGTGTCCGCGGGGAGCCCACGTTTCGGGGCAGAGCCACTTGGCGAGCAGGTTCAGGAGCCTTTGCCGCAGGTGCCACCTGTCGCCGATGCGGGTCAGCTCCAGGGCGCACTGCGCCGCCACCTCGCGCCCTGCGGAAACGCGCCTGGTTACCGCTTTAATCAGATCCACATAGTACGGTACTTTTGTCCATTTTTTTGCTATTTCCTCGTCGTGAAGCACACCCCACCGCGCACCCTCTCTGCCTCCTACTCCCTGGGAGCGGCAGCTGCATCCCTCCCGCCTCCAACACGGGCGTCCGCAGCCGCTCCGGGCGCTGGCCGCCCGCCTGGTGCTGGAGGCGGGCAGCAGCGCCCGGGCGTAGGATGGTGTGTCCCTGTCCCGTCCCGTCCCGTCCCGTCCCGTCCCGTCCCCTCCC
>VYXD01007114.1:0-29130 GCA_013397195.1 Hylia prasina | reverse complement strand
TGCAGCCCGAAAGGGCTGGAGAGACGCGATGTGCGGGGCAGGAGGAGATGGGAGGATGGGCTGTGACCGGGGCAGACGAGGTGGAGGGATGAAGGGTGCAGTGCAGTGTCTACATGGCATGGCTCTGGCTGATAAGGGCACACTTACCTGCGCCTGCTGCAATTTTCGATTGTGCTGTTTGCAAGAAGCAAGAGCTGGAACAAAGTCACCCTCGTGTCTTTGTAATTGTTGTGCAATGTTGGGAGAGCTGCCAGTAATACCTGGATCACTCATCTGCCTCCTGTCTCCAAGAGAGTTGATATTTCATGTTGTGACACATGGCATGGACTTCTGCTTTTATGGGAAAATGAAAACTACTTGATGTAAAGAAAGCACGGATGGGTCAGACGTAACAAAGAACTGATTAGCGGCTGAAAGTCAGTAGATTACTGCCTCTCTCATCAAAACACAACTTGAAATGTTAATACAGTGTAATACAGTGTAATACAGACCCACAACAGGATGTTGAGGGGCTCCATTCTATGGGGCAGGAGCCTCTGAAGTCAAGTGTCTGGAAAGGCTGGTGAATTTGAAGATCCATGAAGAGGGGAATCATTGACCAGCTCAGTGCAGACAGCCCTTTCCCTGCTATTTCCCAGAATGGTGGCAACTTGAAACACTGATTTTTCTCCCTGTGTAGGAAACCTCAGCCGCCTTGGTGCCCGACCGGAGGCAGGTGGCACAGTGGTGCTGCAGGGTTGGCAGTGGGAGGGGCAGTGGTGCCAGCTCATGACAGGGCATTTCTCAGGGTGAGATGTCTAAATGAAGGCTCTAGCTGGATGAGGCTTTTGCAAGGTCCTTCCCAAAACAGGAAACTGGCTCTGTCAGCACCACACAGTGCACACTGCCAGACTGTCACCGGGTGTCAGAGCAGCTTAGGTTGGCCACAGAGATGTTTCTGATGTTTTTGAGGATGTACTGCCTCCATCTCTCCACTGGTATATAACCTATATGGCATGTGGTCTTATTTCCGTGACCCAATGTGTTTGGGGTCTCTTCAGTTTTATGAACATACCTGTTGGTAACTCAGCCCTGTTCAGGCAGAGTTGGCCTTCAACAGTCATTCCTGTTACATAAGAAACTGTTTCTTCAGAACAAGTTTGTTGGGTTTTAGGAGGTGGCAAAGGAGGTAAACAGGTCATGAGGATGTCTGCATGACACGTCATCCCTTGTGGAGGAAGTGTGGTGGTCTGCAGCATGTGATGACCGCAGCTGCATCTCACAGCCACAATCTGACAGCTGCTCCACAAACCATGGAAGCCTCTCCAGAATGTCAGCACAGGAGGCTGGGGCCTTACTGAGACCCCCACATGCCCCTCCTGCCCCACTCAGTGCTCAGCAGTGCCCAGTGTAGGCAAAGTGCCCACAAGGACATACTGGTCTCTTGTGCTGCTGGCACATGTGTGTGACTTTGCACATTTATTTTTCGTGTTTAGACAGGGCCAGGTATGACCTGAGGCTTGTTCTTCTTTGTGAATCTGGAGCCCGATCAAATACTTGGGCAAATTATTTAAATTACTCTTCCTCTAGTGAGGCCAAAACCAAATTAACCTCAATCCTGTCCTACTCAGCAACACTTCCTCACCCTGAAGGCAGATAAGTTTAAAGGGCAGCTTACTGCTATACCCCTGTAGCCACACAAAGAGATGGGTCCTTCTTTTGGGCATATGTGGGAGAGATTCTTTCCTATCAGGGCAGCTGGGCACAAACAGGGCAGGGGATAGTTGAATTCAGAGTATTCATTTATTTTCTTTGTTTTATTTTAAAATAGGGATAAAGGTAATAAAAACAGGGTAATAGGTAATAAAGGATACAGGGTAATACAGAAGGATAAAATGTAATAAGAAAGGGGACACTTCAGCGTGCAAAATGGGTTAATAGACCAGCCTGTGGTCTCCTCCTTCTGCAGTCAGAGCCATGTATCTGAGTGCAGTGGTGTAATGCAGGAAGACCCACTGCTGTTTAGAAGGGAATTGCCTCAAGTTCCAGATCTGGCCCACACCCTTGCAGGGTTTTGCTGGTGTGTGAGGGAGTTACTGATGTGTAAATCACAGCCCATTTTGGCGGGAACAGCACATTGTGGGGCCGCTGCTAATTATAGGATTGTGCAACAGGGCTGAGCGAAAAGAGTCGATTGTGGTTTCAAAAGCCACCAGTGAGCTCTGATGTTTTCTTGTTTCGATTCCCCTAAATAAAGAAGTGTATCTGTGGGAAGCACAGACCCCTGGGAATCTGCTCTACCAGAGCAGCCACAAAAGCTTTTTCTTGCTGTGGCCATAAAGGAGGACCACTGTGCCCCTAGGTGGGCACAGCCATGGCAGGGAGCAAAGCAGCAGCCCAAGGAGCACCACCCATTGGGAGCAGCTGTCCAATTTATTTCTGCTTAGTACCATTTAAAGTTATTGCAATTATACAGCTGAGAAGAGAAAATCATCTCTAGATAATGTGCCCCAAGCTTCACTGGTGTGTGGCTCTATCAGAAATGTGTCATTAAAAGAAAGCATGTGACATATTCTCACCACACATAACAACAGTGGTCAGCCTTGCTGAAAAGAAATCAAATGTTGCAAAAATGAAATCAAGAGTGAGAGAGAAAGGAAACCAGGTGTTTTTTCTCTGAACTCAGTTATTTGTGCTGAATCATTTTCAAGCTGTTTCTGTGTCTCCCTCTAAGATCTTAAATAAATCTCTGGTACAGTTTCATCATTGGAGTTTATATTCTCATCTTCCCAAGACTGGTGTTGACAGCCCTTGTGTTAACTGAGAAGCTGTTTGTTTTTCTGTCTCCCTTTTCCTGTTTCTACAGACTGCAGAGTCAACAGTTCCTGTTGATCCCTTTGTGTCTCTGCACCCGACCAGGAAACTTGGCTCTATTGTCAGGAGTACAAACCAAGGTCATTTCAGGAAAGTGCAGTGGCATGTGGCCATGGGCCATGCCAAGAGAGGATGACTTTTATTGCCTGGGGTTTTTTAATTCTTCCTAAATCACTCTAATTCTCTGGTCTGCACTTCTAGGCACTTTCCCTCCAGGGATCTCTCTCACTGTTACAAGTAAAGCTTCCTAAATCCTCCAGCTTTAAGCATTAATCTCAACCTCACTTTTCAGGGAAATGGCCTTGTTCTGTGTTAAAAATATTCTAGTGGCAACTGCAGTAAAGCTGTGGCCTCCAGCAGCTACTGCTGTGCTGCCGAAACGTTTGCTGTGGTGAGGGAAAAGATCAATGCAGCTTTTGGTAGTTAAGTGAAATACTCCAGCTAATTTGACTTTGATTTGACAATGTGATCCCACACCACCCAGGAAAAGAAACCAAAGAGAACTGCACGTTCACTGCTGGGATATAACCCCACTTGCACAGATCTCATGTGCTATTTAAATGTTACCTAACGCCCCACAATTAATTCTTAGCCTCTCCCTCCTATTCTGTTTTCTCTTTCCTGCTTCTCTTGAGAGCTGAAACATGTAATTTTCCTAGTAAAAGGTGAACTGCATGGTTGCTCATACATTAGAGTGCTCTGTCAATGGCAGAGGGATGAACACACACCTTTTCCTCTGTGACCACCTCTGCGCAAAGCAGGCAGCACTAATTCCTTACTTGTAAAATGCTACCGAAAGATGATTCCCATGTGTCTAATCTGGCACCCATCCAAGCCAGAATGGTCCAGCTAGTTTTCCTGATGAGAGCAGTAGCATTTGGTTGAGGATGGGATTGAATAGCAGAGACACCCCTTGATATAGCTGGGGTTTAAGAGAGTTTATATTGACCGCTCTTTAATCAAGGAGTATTTGTAAGGAACCCTTGTTGACTTAGTTTTCCTGGTAGTAGGATAAAATCAGTTTTAAATTAGGTGGGGCAGATTATCTGGTGAGCTGAATTTTCTGTGAAAACAGAAAGCAGAGCCCCTGCAGATGGCTCCTTGTAAGGTCACTCCCAATTCATCCCCTTGGTAGTCACCAAAAAGTTTTCTAGCTTTCTAAAAAGGTTGTAAGAGATGGAAATATTCACTAGGTGCTTTGTTAAGTGGGCTTTAGCACCTGTGAAGTTGACAACACCCTCATAAAAGCCCGTCCTTACGACTGCTATCCAGAGGTAGGAGTTAGGAAAGTAAATATTGGTGTTGATCGCTGTTTATGAGGCTGGTATTTGCTGAAGAGCTCTCCTCCATGTGTGTAGGTGTCTGTGCAAACGCCAGGCATAGTGTTAGCACAGCTGCACTATTACTGCTGGGTTTTTGCAGAGGTCCTCACTTGGATGGTGACTGCGGCTGTTTTCTGTCTTGCTATCTTTGCTGAGAATGTGAATGTGCTCCATTTCTGAAATTCTTCATTGCTTGTTGCTCTGCCAGATCTTTTTCAGATTCTGGCTCCCTTGTTTTTCTGTTTCCCTTGTTTCCTGCGCCTCCCCCGCATTTTGTTGTAGTTTTTGTGTATAGGCAATGCAGCAAGCGTGGGGTTGAAAAAAAAGGGAAATCCCATTTGTGAGACAGTTGCTGCTCTGCTGGTATGTCACTGCCTTGCAGCTGAGGCAGCAACCTGGTAACCCCCACAGGGCTCATTATTGGTGACTTGCTGTGAATCAGTGAAGTCTAACAGGAGAATTAGAGAATCCAAGCAAGCCTTTCTGGACACCGGCATGGTGATCTTGGATTCCCAGTGTAGCACAGAACCAGCACCTCAGTGTCTCCTCTGTACCTTTTCAATGCTCTCCAGATGGGACAGGTGCTATTTTGTGTGGGAAGGGAATTTTCAGACTATTGTGAACAATGATTTTTTGAGCTGGGTTTTGAAAGTGTTGCATTTGAACAATCTCTCTTTGGATAAGAATTCCTTAATGCCCCTAAATCCCACAAAACAGACATGAAGTGGAAAAGGCTTTGAATGGAGCACCTCTGCTATGAGTGAAGGCTGAGAGAGATGGGATCGTTCAGTCTGGAGCAGAGAAGGCTTGGGAGTGACCTAACTTTGACCTTCCAGTAGCTGAAGGGAGCAGGCAAGAACAAGGGAGAGGGACTTTTTACAAGGGCATGTAGTGACAGGACAAGAGGGAATGGCTTCAAACTGAAAGAGAGTGGGTTTACATGAGATATCAGGAAGAAATTCTTTACTGTGAGGGTGGTGAGGCAGGAACAGGCTGCCCAGAGAAGCTGTGGATGCCCCATCCCTGGAAGTGTTCAAGACCAGGTTGAATGGGGTTCTGAGCAACCTGGTCAGGTGGGAGGTGTTTCCATCCATGGCAGAGGGGTGGGAACAAGATCTTTAAAGTCCCTTCCAACCCAAGCCTTTCTATTATTCTGTGATTCTCTGAACTTAGAGCAAAAGATAGAAGATTAAATAAGAGAATGCAGGGATTGAACCAAGGTAGAATCTTTTGTGAGACATTCTCCCTTGAAATTTTTAGGGCTTTAAAAATGTTTTGGTATTTCATTCACTCTAAAGATTAGAACTATATGTCTGAAAAAGGTAGATGGTGTGTTCAATGTAATAAATATAGGATCTCCTCTACCATTAGAGTTGCCAGTGAATTATGTGAAAAAGCCATTAAGTGTGTTTGGTGCATCCTGAGGTCATGTCTTTGCCATAGTAAAGGAAAAAAAAATAATATGATGTAGGTTTCACTTCAAAACGTCTATTTGGGGAAAAAAGGCATGAAAGTATAAGACTTTATTGTGAGTAGATCATCACAACCCAGGCCTCAGGAGCTGGCAGAACTATAGGAGCAGGTTGTTCCCCTACCCCAAACATGCACACACAAACACACACATGCTGCCATTATGTGTACATTTTAAGGAGTTGCAGTGAACTTTAGCAGCCTCCAGCCACCAAAACATTGCTGGGAGAGGCTGGACCATTTCCATTTCAGGATTTTGTGCTGCATTGTAGCAGTGTGAAACCTCTACATGAGAGGTCTGCATGTGAAATGTGCTGACAGAGAAGTGGCACAGGCTGAAACCCTGTCTCGGAGAAAGCTGTCAGGGTGGCAACCAAGTGTGAAGGCAGAAGGACCACTTGACTCATCACTAGTCTGACAACAGATTTCGTTATGAGAGTGCTGACAACGTCCCATGTTGTGAAGTAGTTTCACTTTAAAACTTTGTGACTGATAGTGATGAAATGAGCTCATTTCCTTTTTTATTTTTCATTTACAGACACAGAGAGGAAAAGAAGGGGATGACTTTTGCTGCTGAACCAGAGACAAAAGCCTCCCAGGAGATGGGAAAGTCCCCCACAGCTGCTCTGCAGACAAGCCCCAGGAGCCTTAGGCATGAAGGGCTGCAAGAAAAAATGTGTTGGTGGCAATGATCTTGTATAGAAATTGAAGGAAGCTTGTCCCTTCCTGTCAAAAAGGAGTCCCTCTGGGCTGCTAGTGCTTCCTCTGTGAGTGAGAACAGCTCCCAGAGAAGAAAGGGAGATGCTGGAAGTGGCTGGACAGGGTGGTCAGACACAGAGAGGAGTGTTGTCCACCCTGAGTACCTGTTACCATGCTGACCTAGCTGTTGGATCAATCCACATCTTGCTTCAGGGGAGCCCTGCCGTGGGGAGCAGCTCCATGTAGCACCATCAGCTGCAGATCATAGTCCCTGCTTTGCTAAGTGAACCCTGCTTTTGAGATCCTGCTTCATTTTTTCTCAGGTGACATCAGAGAATGCAAAACCAGCACAGAGCTGATTTTTAATATCCACGCTGGCTCTGAACATGGGGACAGGCTTCTGCCATGCCTCCAAACCTTGTGTTGGGGGAGGTATGTCTCCCAGCAGCAAACACACTTTTGGCTGTGGTTGTGCTGCTAAGGGATGTTGGTTACTGGTGTGAGAGGGAAAGCTGTGAGGATGACCTTTGGCATTAAGGGTGCAAACAGAAAAGTGAGAAATAACAAGTCTCCCTTCAAGGGTAAGGACACCGTGTTCTTCCTCACCAGAGATCTCTCTGCAGATGCACTGGCTGACTCCAAAGAGTATAAAGGAGAAGTAAATAGGGGAAACAGAAAAAAGAGGGTTGCACTTAATAACAAAGTATTTTTTGTACTTTACAACCTGTTTCTATTCTTTGGACCCTATGTGCTATGGGAAAGACACATGTCAGCCGTTCCATGCCTCCTTCATGCGTGTGGGTGCTGTGTGTGTGCCGTCTGCCCCTCAGGAGGGCTGTCACCATTCCCAGCTGTTCCACATGTGCAGGAGAGGAGTGCAGGGGTGTGTACGGCCAGAGTGACAAAACAGAAGGGGCACAGTCTGACCAAGTGTGGGGGTTGTGTCCCACAGGCACAGATGTAGGAGCTGACTTCAGGTGACAGCATCTTGGGTTGCATCATGTTTTGTGGTCATGATGCCATCCTTCCTGCCTATTTCATCATCTTGTGGTGGGCTATGCTGTGCAACTGGGGAAAAGCACACACAGGCTGTGAATCTGGAAGGAGCTCTCAATCTGCAAAGACACAGGAAGTCAGGGTTTGTTTCATTGTTTCTTTTTTGTGGGGTGGTTTTTAGGGGGTTTTTTTTGCTTATTTTTTTAGTTTGTTTCTTTGTTCTGTGTGCTGTTTTGGTTTTAACATAGAGCAATTTAAATGTCAGGTGTTTTCAGGTATCCAGCAGGGGAGAGGCTGCTGTGACCAGACTGTACCTGTGGCTTTGGCAGAGCATGGTGGTGGAAAGGGAGAAGTGAGGGCAATTCTGTGCTGAGGAGGAGACAAAGGACCTTGGGGAAGGGATGAGAGGTGGAGAAGCCTACCTGAAGTTGCAGGGTGTGGGATCAGTTAGCCTCAGGACTATGGGTGTAATCATTGCACCCTGAGCTGCATGTTCCTGCTGCTCAGCAGAGCCACATGAAGCAGAAATCACATTATATCTAGCAATGGAGACATCTGGGTCTCCAGCCCGGGAGTTCACAGGCTCACAGAATTGCAGATCCCAACAATAAAATTGGCAGTGATCGCGTCAACTCTAAAAACCCAGAAGGCTCAGTTGGGAAATACCCACAAAAGTTTGGATGCCCAGTCAAATTAAATAATGTGAACTTTCAGTTTTGGCTCAGGGCTGCGCCACTATGAAAACCGCCTTTTTTGTGGTATCTTGGCTATTGTCAAAAATTGGAAAATTACATCATCCATCAAAACAACAAGTAAAATTCCTTGTCAGGCTTTTAAAAGCCTCAGTTAAAAATGTCTTTGGATTGTACATGTGAAAACAAGAGCCATCAGTCAATGACCCATTGCAGTTCTGGGTAGCACAGAGAATCTCTAGAATCTCTCTTTGTGAATTTATCCCCCAAATGATGAACAGGTACAGTAAGCAATGCACTGAATGGTGCACCTAGTGCTGGCATTTCTGAAAATCATTGCATGTATCCGTTGTATTCTTCACAGTGCTTGTTTCTGGTTTTCTTCTNTTAGAATTGTAATGAGTTTTGAACAGCAGTTCTGGGTTTTGAGCAGCAGTTTTTCTCTTCCTTCTGAATGATGTCCTAACAACCAACCACATCCAAAAATTAAAGAAAAAAAATTGAATTTAAGCTCATCTGGCAAACAGTAACTGTACTGGTCTTCAATTTTTTTTGTCGTTATTTTTGGTCTAGCTATCATAGTTTGTAAGACATTGATACTGAATTGACATCATCATCATCATCATCATCATCATTGACTTAATGTGTGAAAAATTGTGCTACTAATTTACAGATAATTTATAACATAGTGTTTGGAAATGTGAGGTATACATGTAGCTGGAGCAATCCACAAAATGATACATTTCACCTGATACTTACAAGAGCTTAAAGGAAGATCCCATTTTTCCACAGACGCATAGGCAAAGTGACCTTCGAGCTGGAAACCTCTAAGGCACAGCTTTCCCCCTTAAAGCCAGAGAAACAGTATCACTTCTCTTTCATTTGTACAGGGTTCATTACTAGAGACAGATTGCAAACATCCTTAACTGCGATTTCCTATATTCATCCTAATGTGACCCCACCTGTAGAACTGCATCCAGTTTTGGGACCCCCACCATAATAAGGACATGGACCTGCCGGAACAAGTCCAGAGGAGGTCAGGAAGATGACCCTGTGAAAACAGGTTGAGAGAGTTGGTGTTCTTCAGCCTGGAGAAAAGAGGGCTCTGGGGAGATCTTCTAGCACCTTCCAGTACCTAAAGGGGCTACAAGAGAGCTGGGCAGGGACTTTTTACAAGGGTGTGTAGTGATAAGACAAGGGAGAATGCCTTTAAACTGAAAGAAAATAGGTTAGAGTAGACATTAGGAAGAAATTCTTTCTGTGAGGGCGGTGAGGCAGTGGCACAGGTTGCTCAGAGAAGCTGCGGGTGCCCCATTCCAGGCTGGATGTGGCTCAGAGCTACCTGATGAAAGGTGTCCCTGCCAATGGCAGGGGGTTTGGAATAAGACTTTAAAGTCCTTTCCAACCCAAATCACGCTATGATTCTATGATTTCATTTTTCAGTTATTTTTTATATCCTTCCAATAGTATAGGACCCTGTAAATTCGACAGGTTGTAAACCCAGTGAATGGGAAAAATGTGAGAGAATGAGAAATGGAGCCACTGGCTCCAGGAAATGGAGCCTGTTCAGCGACCTCCCACGACACCAAAACCTTGGTGGTTACAGATTTCTCCATGGTGTGCTGTCCATAGAGCAAGAAAAAGGGCAGGTTTCATAAAAGCAAATCCTCTAGGTGTTTCAGTAGTGTTACAAAAAGGTATTTCCTACCTGCTATTTTCTTTTTGTCTGCTAAGGTCTCCTCCACAGTCCCAGGGGTTTGGTGCTAAGGCATGTTTCAGAGCAGAGTTTTTTGGAGGGAGTGCTTAAGGCAGCCTGCTGTTAAAGTGCTGTGCAGTCAGCCAGGAGGAGAGAGATTTTCTCATGCCCTTCTGTTAATAGCTAAGGTCATTCCAGCTGGATGCACCTGCTCTTCTATCCCCAACAACAATCAGTGTATGGTCACACCCAGTGGCAAAGCTAAAGCACGGTGTCTCACAACATCCTCGTAGGCAAACTCAGGCAGTGTGGACTGGATGAGTGCGCAGTGACACCGATGGAGAACTGCCTGAGTGGCAGATCCCAAAGGGTCATAATCCGTGGCACAGGTCTAGTTGGAGGCCTGTCACTAGTGGTGTCACCCAAGGTTCAGTGCTGGGCCCAGTTGTTTGCCTTATTCCTCAGCAACTTGGAAGAAAGGGCAGAGGCTTCCTCAGGATGTTCACTGATGACACAAAGCTGGGAGGAGTGGCCAATACCCCAGAGGGCTCTGTAGCCCTTCAGAGGGACCTCGGCAGGCTGGAGAGATGGGCAGAGAAGAATTGACTGAAGATCAAAAAAGGCAAGTGCAGTGTCCTGCACCTGGGGAGGAACAAGCCCTGGCACCAACCTGCTGGAAAGCAGGAGGAAAAGGACCTGAGGGTCTGCTGGACAACAGGCTGTTCATCAGCCAGCAGTGCCCTTGTGGCCAGGAGGGCCAGTGGTGTCCTGGGGTGCATTAGGAGGAGAATTGCAGCAGGTTAGGGAGGCAATCCTGCCCCTCTGCTCAGCCTAAGTGAGGCTTCATCTGCAGTGCTGTGTCCAGATCTGGGCTCCTCAGTAAAAAAAATTCATGGACCCCCTGGAGCAGGCCCAGTGGAGGATGACAAAAGTGATTAAGGGACAGGAGCATCTCTCTTACAAGGAACAGCCGAGTGATCTGGGCATGTTCAGCCTCTAGAAGAGGTGACTGAGAGGGGACTTCATCAATGTCTGTCAGTGTCTGCAGGGGGGTGTCAGAGGATGGACCAGGCTCTGCTCAGTGGTGCTGAACAATAGGACATGAGGCAATGGGCAGAAAGTGATGCGTGGAAAGTTTCACCTGACCATGAGGAAGAACCACTGTGGGGGTTACTGCACATAGGAACAGATGCCCAGAGAGGTTGTGGAGTCTCCATCACTGGAGATATTTAAGAACCCTCTGGATGCAATCCTTGGCAGTGTGCTCTAGAATGCTTCCCTGCTTGAGCAGAGAAGTTGGCAGCATGGGCCCATGCAGTCCTTTCCAACCTGACCCATTCTGTGATTCTGTGAAATGTGATGGAAGAAAATTCTCAATGTAAATCAAGGAGTATTTGACAATAATGTTACTGGAATGGAGGGTCAAAGTCACTGTGTTGTCTGGGATAGTTGGGTCAGTACATTTTCTTGTGATTGCAAAGTATTTAAGCTCATGCTGTGGGCTTGAGGAGAATCAGCACAGCACACATTAAGTGTTGCCAGGCAGGGGCAGCTCAAACACATGCCTGTAATGGTGCCTATGGGACATCTGGGAAAAGAGATGCTTGAACCACTGAAAACAAAATGGGCATGAAGTAATATTTCTCTTCTGTTATTCTATCAGTTTCTGGCAACCTAGAAAAATAAGGACTCCTGTATTCAGACAATACATTTAAGAGCTACCTACTAAATAAATATAATGATATTGAATCTAACAAGGGGAAGTTTTCTTCTGAACTCATTTGCACATTTGTCTTGGACACTACTATTTGGCAGCGTGGCTAAATTCGACACAGGAGTTAGCAACCTGCAACCTGGTTACCTCAGATCTGATTTATCACATAATTGTTTTTCTCTAGCTCTGCCAGTATTACTCATATATAATTTGCATCATTTGTCAGACACACGAGCTGGACAACTAGTAAACTTTCAGAAATCCAGGAATGATGAGACATGTTCACAGAAATAAACCTGGGCCAAGCTTGCTCTGTCTCTGAGGTTGTTTGGTTAGTCTGTTAATTTATGTGCATTGGCATGGAAAATCAGCTGATAGGAGGTCCTCTTTAAGAACAAAACTGAGAAAAACTTTTTAGCAAAGGAGGAAAGCAGTCATCAAAACTTGTCTATGTAATTATGGACTATACAAATCTTATATTTACTGAAACAGAGGAAACAACTTTAAACTACATGTTTAAAATATGCTTCAGCCAATACCCAGGACAATTAAAATCTATCTTCATTTCTCTTTGCTTTGGCCTTAATCGTTCCACAGTTCAGTAATCTCTGGTAGAGAGAAAAGGGTAAGAGGCCTCTCCACAATCCCTTTTTTATAGTGTTTCTCTGATTGTTTATCACTGAATTATCAGGAATCCTTTCTTCTAAGTGTAGACTAGAGGAACACAATGTTAGTGATGGGGAAAGGGGATCTTTTTAAAAGAATAAGATTTAGGAATTTTAGAGGAATTACAATCTTTATATATTTAGAGTTGATAAGGCATACGTATGAACAGGACTGTGGGGAAAGCTGCACTCAATTAAGACCACTAAACTATGTTCTCAGAGAGTCTTAAAATGTAAAACCTGCGGGGAAAAAAAGGAAAATCAAAAAAGGACTCCAAGGACTCCCTATGGGAATCATTATACTTGCCTCTCTCCCTCCTACAAGCACCAAAGGAATATCCACTTCTCATTGTGTGGGGTCAGAAGCTCTGCTCATTACTTAATTGGTAGATAGGGTGCTGGAAAGTTAGTCTTTGTTTAATGTTGATACTTTCTACTCTCCATTGTGTCATGGAGCTTTAGCCTAACCACAACCTCTCTGTGGAAATCCCCAACAGGTAATATTTTCTCTTTCCTTTATTCCTTTGGCATTTGTTCTACAAAACATATATGGGAGTTGGTTTTTTTCCAAGCCTTTGGCACAGAAGACAAAAATTGAAGGAGAGGCCACCCCAGGGAAGGACATAATCACCAGATAAATAATTGTACCCCTTGTTCTTATCTCTGGCCCACAGAGTTGGGAACTGAGCCAGGTTCATGGCATTGTGACAAGCATGCATGAGCAGGGGATGGGATATATCATCTTCTCCTTTGTTGCCTCAGTATAACAATCCAATTACCCAGTTTAACACTTCCATCAACGGATTGCTATCCTCTCCCCCAATACTGGGTCCTGGATTCAACATACTGCTATGTATCCTCAAAGAGCTGCTCCAGTGGGTCACCTGCATGACCACAGTAATTTGGCCCTCTTGCAACATCTCCTCCTCCTCTGCCGTTGGCTTGCAGAGCTCTCGAATCCCCATCCAAATTTCTAGGATAGCAGGCATGGGAGTGAAGATGCACTGAGGTCCCCCCCATCTGTGTGTGTGTGTGCCTGGAGGGGTGGGGTGATAAACACTGTTGCTTGCTCAGAGAAGTGGATTCCCCTCCGTGGTGGCTTCTGCCACCCACCACAGGAAAGCGAAATAATCACAGGAACTCTCAGTGGTGTCTCACTCTCTGTGGCAGTTTCATGAGCTCCAAACCAATAGACTTCTCTAGACAGACATTTTGATTTCCTGTCCTTGCTTTTTCTCCCTTCCTTACTTTTTCTTTATTTTTTTTCCCCCTTTCTCTTTGTTTTCTTCTTTTGGGAGATGACATATTTGTACACTACCTTTTAAAACCTCATCATCTTGCATTGTAGGACTGCTCAGATATCTGCAAAAAAGGTTTGTACTGTGCCCCAGGATGGGGAAGCTGCAGATGACAGCTTTTGGCAAAACTTCATTTATTTGTTCAGCGAGGTGGCCTGAAAATCCTGATATTCAGGTTTACTCAAACTGGACCTGAAATTACTCATGGTCCATATATGACCCCGTGTTTGAGGAAGATGCCCTCATGACTGTGAACAACCTGTTCAACAGGGCAGCAAAGGCGCTGCCAGAGTGAGGTGCACTTTGAAAAAGGATTTAAAATTCTGTGTTTTGGTCTCTGCATGGTAAAATTCATTTAATCAGTTTCCTCCCTTGTACTGTCCAGACCATAACAATGATGTCGTGCTTACATAAAACAATTTATTTTAAAAAAGCCAAATGAACAAGAGGCAGAAAACAGCTTGATTTTCAGATGAACATGAGCTGACTTTGCATAGACAAACACTGATGCAGTGATGTTAGCGCAACAAGTTTCCAAACACAGCCTTTGTTTAGACACCTCTATACAGTTTCCAGATGGAAGAAGGGAGACAAGTGGTCTCTATTTAACTTGAGCATAGTCCCCCAAAATGCCTTTCCACCTCTCAAAAGCTATGGAGAGAGGATGTTTTTCAGTTCAGTCCTGAGAAATCCATGAATATGGCATGTAGCACTTCCATTGTTCTGCTGCCCCCATAGGCTTCCTGGGCACTCAGGTGTGAAAGATGCCATGAAGAAGGGCGCAGGTAGGGTAGGGTAGGGTAGTGGTGGTGGAAGTTTTGAAGTTTCCAGAGCCTTTCAAGCTGCTTCAGGATGAAGAAGGAAAAAACAATGAGTGAAAGGAAAAGTACAAGAGATAGTAAAGGATAAAAATGTGGGATAAAGAGGTAAAGGATGAAAGTGTTTACATATGCTGGAGTCAATGTCCATGGAAGCACTAACAGAAACATGGAAACTTGAATGGTCTCTTACTCTCTTATAGTTGGTAAAGCAAGACCTGTAGGAGATGCACAGAGCTCAGTGCAACAGCAGGAGCTGTTACCAAAGATTTTCCCAGGCTAGTTCCTAGGAAAGCGCTGTTCTGTGTTCTTGAAGTGGAAACACAGACCTGTTCTGCAGGGAGGAAAAATAATGGAAACAAACCCCCAAGCATTGCAAAAATCCTGTGAAAATGAAGGCTTTGCAGGAGATAATTCAGAGGCAGACTGTAAAACCTAGAAAACAGGTATTGCATCATTTCAGCCAGGGGTTAATTTATTGTTCCTCATGAGTGGACTCATCACTGCCAGCCAGAAGTCACCCAGCAGAGCTGTGAGTCATCCCCTGAAGCAGCCCTCAGCCTGGTAAAATTCATGTCCATTTTCCTGCTTTGCTTGAGTTGTGTATCCAGTTGCCCTCATTTTACAAACCAAACCCTAAGTTACCTATTCAAAACCAACAAGAAAAGGGCACACTCTTTCAAGTCTGGGTGAAAACATATATTGAAATTCTTGGACTCTGTGAGGAGCCTTTTAGACATTACTTGCTGGTTGAAAGGCTTAATCCTGAAAAGGTCCCTGCTTTAAAGCACATTGAAATGGGTCACCCTAGCTATGTCACACTTCTGTAAATACACATATATTGAAAGGTCCCCAAAGCCCAGTACATTAATCTTTTCTATTTATAACTTTGTGAAAAACCTCAGCCCTCACCTTGAAGCCTTCCCATAGTAGGTATCTTTTTGAATTAAACATGGTTGCTGATGTCTGAGGTTTTCTTCACCTTGTAGTTCAGCCCTGTCTGACTGGTGATAAATCTGTTTTCTCTGAGCAGCTACAGTAACAGATCCCTTTGGGTACAGTATGAGCAGTTCCTTTCCATGGTTATTGTGTGCTGCAATCAAAGATCACTGTAGTCTGATTAAGAAGACTTTCACTGTCAGGAGTTTATCTGACTGAACCAGCTGTTGAAAAGAAGCATTGTCTTTTGCCTGGATCTCACCAGGTGTCCTTTATCTTACTTTATCATTGCTGTCAGGTTGAAATAGCAATGATCAACTGTAGGTGTCTTGCCTGCTTCAGGACTCAGGCCTTTACTAAATAGCAGCAACTGAGGAAAAAAAAGTGCTCTGAAAGAAAGGGCTCCAAGCCAGCTATAAGCAAGCATCAGGTTCTTTCAGAAGCTTAGCACATTTCTTGGAATCTGGACAATTGTGACTTGAGGGGCTGGATCCCACCTTGGAAAACTGAGTTCCAGCGTGACTGTGTGAGGTCTTCAGATTCAGCTCACCCCTTCACAGAAGTATTTCCTGATTGATAATTTGATGTTATATTTTCAAAACTCACACTGTAGCATAAATTCCTTCAGTTTGGAGGCAGGCACAACACCCTGTTATTAAACAGGCAAACAAAAATTCTGGTCAGCAGTTTGCAAACAACTTCATATTATGTCTGCAAGAGAAGAAAGGAGCAACAGCAGCCTCTAATTGTTTGAATTTGAAAAACTGATCTTAGAATAAAATGTTGTATTTATGGATACTTCTTGACCAGAGAAACTGGCTAAGTCTATCAAAATTACATTTTCTGGCTGCTTCCCTGTTGTCTAGCCTAAAATAATGGCTCATGGCTCGTGTGGGTTCATGGAAGAGGGCATTAATTTTAGTAAGTGAAATAATTTCAATTATTGGGGAATAACAAATGAGATTTTTGCTTTTGATGCCATATCTTTGTAGAGAAGCTGGAGACAGCTGGTTTTGTTTTGCATGAAAGCTGCACTGCTGCAAGGTCTGCTTCAACACCATGAACGTGCCTGAGAGGAAATTTTAGATGTATGATTGTAGTTTGCAGCTCACTCAGTTAGGGATGAATTTTCTGTCTTCACCAGAAAGGACAGTAGATGCAAAATGGCCTTTATTTGGGTCATTTCCCCTCATTTAAATAATTCACAGCATCAGAGTGAAGTTTTCATAGCTGTAGTGTTCCAAGCAGGCCAGGGACTGAGAGGAGGAACATGCCTGGCACCTGTGCTTTGCACAGTCCCTGCGGCAGCCAAACCCCAGCTCTGGCCCCAGCTGCCCATGAGAAGCAGATGGGTTCAGCTCTCCTGGCCCCCACAGCTGCAGCTCTGTGGCTGCTGCTGATTTAATCTCATGTCTGGGCTTCATGCCAGCCTTGTGCAAGGCAGCAAGGGGTTCTCCTGTACGTGGGTGTTGATTCCCACCTGTCTGTGTGTGTTCTCCCTCGGGATCAGGGAGCAGCAATCCTGCTGTGTCCCTCTGGCAGAGTTTAGCATTGGGTCAGCCAAAAGGTCAAAGATAGAGTCATGTCATGGCTGGAGCTCCAGCATCTCCAACCAGTGCTGAGACTCCCAGTCTAGCAGGCTTCAGTGGCAGTTGGTGCCAGACTTGGCTCTAAAGTGTCCCTGGGGAAGCATGTGTTTCCTTAACTCAGTCTCCTGTGGGATGGAAGTTCCCTGTATGGGGACAAAGGGAACAATTAATAAAAGCTACCAAAAAATTATGAAATTAATGAAGTGGTTTATACTTGCTCTCAGTGAGCCATACCAGGTTTTGTATGTCATGGCTGTTGACCTGATGCTGGATGATGGTAGAGATTGGTGCTTGAAGTCCTGCTCCAGATGTTTGTGTATACAGAAATGGCATATCTGACAGACAGGAAACCATCTTTGGCTGGTTTCACTCTAATCCTGACAGCCATGGCCAAACTTCCCTGTGCAGAAGCTTTTCTTTCAGTCCTCTATGGTTTTCTTTGTAGCAAAGGAAAGAGGTAAGACATTTTTCACCAGAAGTGCCTGTGGATGGTCTGTGTGTCTCATACCCCAGCAGTACAGGGAAAGGTACCAAGAGGGTTTGCTGTGGCTTACCATGGCTGACGATATGTAGAAATGGAAAGGACAGGGTCATAGTTATTTCAGAATGCCAAGCCTTGTGGAACTGGACTTCAATGAAAATCTGGACCTGCCTGTCTGAGTCTTTAGTTCAATCCAGAAATAATCGGGCATCAAACTGATTCTGAGCATTCTTGCTCATCCTGGAGGTCAAACACATAATTTCTCCACATGCTATAGTTTCCTCTCCAAAACAGGAAAGCAATGATACCTCTGACTGCCATTAACCTTTAGTAAAGCAAGCAAGGGTGGACAAAAATGACACCTACTGGACACATCTGGGTACCATCTACAACAGATGTACAAATCTGAAAACAGCTCCTCTAAAGCAGATCACTGCAATGACTGCTATTTTGGGAACTTGAGAGCTTAAGTACTTCTGCTCTCTAATAGGATTGTGAGGCATTGTTGTTGTATTTATAACAAAGTGGGTTCAAACTCAGGACATCTAAGGGCAAGACTAGTATTTCTCAGGAAAATATTGCACTGTTTCTGTGATTCAGCTCCCTTGCCCATAAATTGTGGAAGTGCTGTGGTCTCTTCCCTGCTGAATCAAGACCACATTGTTTAGTCTTTGAGTTGTGTTTTAGAGCTGAAGCATTATTAAAAATCCTTATTGTTTAAAACTCCTTATTACACCCAATGCAAGCATTTTAAAAAGGGTAGAAAGGAGCAGCTTGGTAACTACCACCCTGTCAGCCTCACCTCTGTGCCTGGGAATATCATGGAAGAGATCCCCCTTGAAGTTCTGCTAAGGCACATGAAGGACAAGGCACATGAATGAACCAGCAAGGCTTCACCAAGAGCAAGTCTGCCTTGACCAATCCAGTGACCTTCTATGACACAGTGACCACATCAGTGGACAAGGGAAGGGTTACAGATTTCATTTGTCTGGACTTCTGTAAAGCCTTTGACATGGTCCTTGACAATTTTGTCTTTAAATTGGAGAGACATGGATTTGATGGATGCACTATGTGTTGGATAAGAAATAGGCTGGATGATTGCATCCAGAGTGTTTTGGTCAATGCCTTAATGTCCAGATGGAGGTCAGTGACATCACTCGTCACCCTCAGGGGTCTGTCCTGGGACCAGGATTATTCATCAATGAAACAGTCAGTGAGATCAAAAGCACCTTCACCAAGACGACACTGAGCTGGGTGGTCNGGAACACCAAGATGATCAGAGGGATGGAACACCTCTGCTGTGAGGGAAGGCTGAGAAAGCTGGAATTGTTCCGCCTGGAAAAGAGAAGGCTCTAGGCAGAACTTACTGTGGCCCTCCAATTATTAATATTTAATAAAAAAGACAGGAACAGATTTTTTTTATTTGGACCTGTTGTAATAGGACAAGGGGTAATGGTTTTAAACGGAAAGAGAATAGATCCAGATTGTTAAAAGAAAGAAAATTTTACAAGGAGGGTGGTGAAACACTAAATGGAATGTGTTGCTCAGAGAGTTGGAAGATGCCCCATCCCTACAAACATTCAGTGTCAGACTGCATGGGGCTCTGTCCCACCTCATGGAGTTGAAGATGATCCTGGTCATAATCTTTAAACTTTCCTTTCAATCCAAACTTTTCTAAGATTCTGTGATTCTGTGTTCCTTTGTGGATTAAAAGTTAAGAGATGAGGGTGGAAAAGGCAGGATGTCTTTTCTCACACTAGCAAAAGTTCATCATCCCAAACTATTCTGATACAAAAGCAACTTGGTCTGACATAGGGTACATAAATATTAGTTTTTATCCTGACAGATGTTGGTTCTGGGGCCTAAACTAATGAGGCACAAAGGTGCTGTCCTGCTGTAGGTGGCCTTTGGACTGGAGGTCCTTATACAAGCGAGTGTGTCAAGGCCAACACCACTTGGGCAGTGCAGGGGGTGGAAGTTGCCACTGCCTTCAATAAAGCATGTGGCTCTTCAGGCTGAGTTGTTGTACCTGGGTTTCAGGCCTCTTTTTGGTCTTCGCAACTGACTCCTGGTGGGGACATTCAGCCAGGGTCAGATAGGAATGACTCTGCTCACCTACTGGAGAGCAGTGGGTTTGCTGGTGTTAGAGAGGGTGCTGACAGAAGAGGGACTATGTGTTTTCATAGTTCTCATGGGGCTCTTAGGCTGAAACTGAAGCCATGTTCACTATTTAGGGGACCTTGGCTTTTCTAGACAGTACCCTGTAGGGTGAAAAAGAGGATAATTGTCTGGGGAACAGATCTGGCCATCTGAGAGAGATTTCTGAATTTTCAGAGAAAAATCTGAATTTCAGAGAAAAATCCATATCTGAGGGGATTCTTCCCCCCTCCAGGTCTACTCCTTCATAGTTACCTGTCTTTTAATTAAATCTGCCATGTCATTGCTTTTCAGTGCTGCAAGATTATCCATCAGTTTCTTGTAACACTGTGTAGTGGTAATAAGGCTGTTCCACAAATCATCTTGTCCCATGACTACCAGTGATTGTGGGTTTATGACATGGAATTTCTATCTCTGAGAGGTGTGACCAAGGCTAGGATAGGATCAAGGTCAGCACCATGTGAGGACAGGTTCACAGGACAGTGGCTTACTGCCAGATATTGGGAATATGGAGCTGGATTAGAGTGATTACAGAAAGGAAAAGTTTCTTGTGTAGCTGCAGTGCTTTAAAGTAGGGGGATTTATATGCAACACATAGAACAAAACATGCTGGTGAAAGGAAAAAATCCTTAAAAAGACAAACTGAAAAATAAAAACTCCTAAAAAAAAATCCCTGAAAAAATGGAAGAATCAGAGAAATGCAGTCAGAAGCACTGCATATGCACTGCTGATTATCAGCTGCGTATTCAGGAGGTGTTTGGTTTGGAAGAGAGGACCTCAACACAGTGGAATTTCTATAGTGAATAACTTTAGACAGATTTAGCCCTATGAACTGACTATGGTATACCCCATTTCTCAGCCATAACATATTTTCTAATGGCTTGGCTCCCTCTGCTGTGTGTGTGAGCTGGTCTGACACAGGAGGGTTTGGATGGGCTTTTGAGGGAAATCAAAGGGTCCTCTCAGTTAAAAAAAATTACAGGAAATCTTGTGTCAGAAAGTGCCAGGCTGTTATTTATTCACTCTATTTCTGCTGGGGGTGTCCAAGCCCCCAGCAGCTTCACCAGTGCTGGTGGTGCAGGGCAGGGGTCAGAGAGACCACTGCCAACATTCATAATAACTCAGTTTGCTTCTTGAAGACTGACATTTCCATTTCTTATATGAAGATCTTAATTGTCTTCCCACTGCTTAAATGGCAGCATGATATAAAATTAAAGAACAATGTAAATTTGCACTTCTTACTGCTAGGGGAGTTGTTTGCTCCTAAAGGATAGTTAGACTCTGTATTAAAATTTCCTTGCTGGTTTCCTTATTAGCCTTGCTGGTTTTCTGGTTTCATTCAGGGATGGCTTTCCCTTCTCATGGTCACGTTGTACTTCCCACTGCAGGCTGAAAACAAACTACTGATGACTGTGTGCTGGTAGGTAACTTATTAAAGGTATCTCCAGGGCATTTGAAGTGAGTTGTTTCATAAGCCTCACTTCTACTGTGGACTAGAATTAGAACAATCAGTATTTCAGAGCTGCTTTAAGTGAACTCTGTTCACTAAGTTCACTAAGAGGACAAAATACATTAAAGTGCTTTGGGACTGGATGGTGTCTGCCAACTCCAGCTGGAACAGCCAAGATGTCAGTCAGCACAAGAGGTTGTCAGGCTGCTGGTTGCTGGCAAAAACAAGCTATCAACAGAAAAATCTTCAAATGCTGTTGGGTTTGTGTGCATAATACATGCCCAGGTACCTTCAGGTTGTACTGTAATAAGACCAAATTTCCTAAGAACTGCCCCAGAACCAGACGAGATGGTCTGAAGTCCAACACAGATTATGTTTGTCAGAGAAGTTGTGGATGCCCCATCCCTGGGGCCAAGTTGGATGGGCCTCAGAGTAACCTGGTCTGCTGAAAGTTTTTTTCAATAGCAGCCCCATTAGAAAATTAGGACTTGCATCCATATGAAGGCCTTAAGTAGTTAATGGGACTCTTTTTATAAGCTCAAGGAGTTTGAGATCGGGCTCTAAGAGAAGCAAAAGGAAAACTTTTGACAAGAATTAGCAACTGTTTTTGCAAAAGCTCTGTTTTTTTCTTTGGGAGCTGCTGTTTAGCAGTGCAGGATATTTAGTAATTTCCTGTCCAGGTACAGTTATGTAGGTGGGAGAGACCCTGAAAAAAAGCTGTGTCAACTTTATTGTGTATACCTGAACTCTTTGCTATTTCCTTTCTATGTTGTGGTCATCTAGATTGTTTTAACAGACAAACATTGTTCCAGTCTTTGAATATTTGTTTTTCATTTGGATTCAGATTAGATACACTCACAGGAAGACTAATATGTTCATTTCAGCCAAGTTTTCATTACAGAGATGGCTGATGATTAGCCAAACTAACCCTGAAAAACCACTGAGAGATGCATTGGAGCAAGTTCCTAGAAGGACTGAATTGGGAAAGACAAAAGTGTACAAGATATTCTACCTACTTTTATACCAATTTTATTGAGACTGACAGCATTTGAGCCCAGGCAATGGAGACATCAAGTTTATGAGGATGTCTGCATTCCCTGGTGTTTTATTTTTAGTACTACTCCTATGGAATCAGGGTCCTCAGCTTAATAAGAGAAAAGTATCACAAAATAATATATATTAGAATGATTAATAGGTGAATGAGAAGCAGTTAAGGAAAGCTACTGTGGATAGTTATGCTTTGATTTTGAAAGGTCTTGCAAATGATTATTAATTTGATTTAAAATACTAAACGTAATTCAAAGATACTGAAACACATTATAAATCAGAATGTAGACAGTTGTGAATATATCTTTAAATATGCCTGACTACTTCCCTTTCTACCACTGCAGAGATCAAGACACATAGTCATAGTCCAAGGAAACATGAGTCAGCCTATAATTGTTTTTCATCTCAGAGTTCAGGGACAGTAGTAACCTGCTCTGCATCTTCAGACATCTGCAGGTGCATTTATTTATTGATCTTTAAAAAGTGGTTTAGTTCTGGTGTCACAGGCATTCCCAAAAGGTATTTACAAGAGAGTGTAAAGGAAAAGTTAATCCCCAAAATAAAGCAGATTCTGCTGAATTCTGAGCAAAACACTTTCCTTTCTGGAACTGGTTTGAATTTACACCACTAAAGAGGTGCATCTGTTCTGATTTACTCCTGATTAGGAAAGCCTCACCCTTGCTGCTGTTGCTAGCCCTGACAGCAAAGAGGAGGATCAATAAAGGTGGGAATCAATAAAGTCGGATTGATTTATCAGAGCTGGAAGGGAAAGGGGAATTCGGTGGGTGCCTGAAGTCTGTGTTAGTCTGTTCTTCAAGCGTGACTGAACATTGAATCTGAATATTTACTTTAAATACATACGTGTTGTCATTTCCCTTCTAATGCATAGGATTCTGTCTTACCCCCCCAAAAACTCCCCAGTGTTTCTTTTTCTCCAAGGTGCACCCCAGTCCCAGACAGACAACTATGTCTTGATTCTTTCCAAGGGTTGGGTTTATAAGCACTGTTCTTTTGCATTTAATTACCTCATGTTTGGAGGCCAGTTTAGGAAGGGTAAAAGGATTGGTATGTTTATTCATGTTCAGAGTTGAAAATGTCTGTGTGCTGTGAGCCGTGCTGCTACCTGCTTTGTTGAGCTCAGAGCTGGGTGGAGATGGAATTCCTCGCTAACCAGTAATCTTATCTGAAAGGCATTGAGTTAGGAGAAGTAGTCAGGTGGTGTGTGGTTGGATGAGGGGATGACTGCTCACTCCAGTGGTTTGTGGGATCCTCTCTTCCCCAGGCAGTGGTTTCTGCAGATGAAACACGAGCACGATTATGGCACACCAGATCTTTTTGGGGGGGATACTTCAGCGTTTTGCAGAGGCATCGCTGAGCTGCTGCCGTGAAATCACAGCATTGTGCCGGGAACCAAAAGGTGGTGCTGTTACTGCAAGAAAGAGCAAAAAACCCCACTATATCCCGAGCTCTTCAGGGTTGTTGATCAGCTAGGGAGCAGTGGGAGGACTGCTATTCCCCCCCCCCACCCCCCCCTCCGGGAAATGCAGTACTCCTTGGGCTTTCTTAAGCCAACTGATGCTGGTGGGTAGAGCCCGGGAAAGCAATAAAATGCAATACAAAAAACATGCACCTGGAGGGAGGAGAAGGAAGAAAAAACCTGAAGCAAGTCACAAGACTTCACCTTGTGCAGCATCAGACAGAAAGCGAGACTGGAGAGGGGTGGCAGCTGATGCTAGGCTGGGCTCCGCAGGGCACGCAGCCCATCATGTGCTCTCCCAGGAGGCAGGCGCCGAGCAGCTTCTCGAGTTAGACATAAATCAGGAAATGGAAGCATGAAAGGTCCTCAGAAGTAAGGGAAAAGCCGTGTGAGAGTGTGGAGACCCTTAGTGTGGAAGTTGAGTAACAAGATGTAACAGAAACCCTCCTAAGATGGTGTCTGGCTCTGTCATGGTCTCTGCAAAGTCATATGTCACATGTAACATTGAGCTAGTCAAACCCAGACAAATCTCATTTAGACCAACACAAGAATAATATCTAGGCGCAGGTGGATTAGGGAACTGGGCGTCCTTCAGGAAAAAATGTTGTCCCCTGTGATCTCCTTATGAGACTCTTTCTTCCCGTGACAATCATCACATTGTGTCAGTGAAGAGGTCCATGCTCAACTTCTGCTTCTCAAAATGTCTTGATGTTGTGGTGCAGCCTAAGAGACACTTGACATGTGCTGGATTCTGTCCTTGGGGCAGAAATTGTCCCCAGTCACTGCAGGGAGATTCAGATTTACATAAAGGAAGAATTTCAAATTCAGGCCTGGAGGGGTCCCTTGGGGTTCACTTTGGAGAACAGGATGAAGTTCAGCCTTGGCTGTTGGGAAGTTTTTGTACCAAGTCGTTTGAGAAAACACCAAGGCAGCCAAACTGTAGAACCATTGTTCTCTGGCCATAACCTGCAGCAGTTAGGTATAAGTATAGGGCATGGCATTTTGCACACTCCTCCCCCTGGCTCTTCTAGGTCACAGGTACAGCCCCACTGCGAAAACCTGCAAAGGGGAGTCTGAACTGATGATTCTCCCCTCTCCCAGTGACTATCAGCCTTATTGAATTATTACAATTTGTTAAATAAATTTAAAATATTGCTTGGGAATGGGCTGAGCTGTGCAAGGCACCAACCACACATAATTTTTGTGGCTGCAGATTAATGGCAGCAGGTGTAAGTGCCTGCTGTGTTGTTCAGCTCGTGTGTGTGCTTTGGAGCAGAAAGGCCCCTTATTCTTGCAGCCTTGCCTGGCTCATCCTTCAGGACCCCCTTCCCATCCAAAAAGAAAGCAAAGTAACTCCACAAGGAGCACTAGATGACAAAGGAAAAACAGAATGGGGTTAAAAATGTAGAACCGGAAGCCTTAATAGGGACCTCCAGCACCCAGGTCTCCCTGGAAATGATCTGTCTTAGCTCTGCCATTAATCTCTGGTTTGCTGTTCCTGTGTCCTGGTGCCTCTCTGGGGCTGTGTCCGTTCAGAGCCTGAACTCCGTACTCTGGTGTATGACCTCAACTGTTAAACCTACTAGAAAGCAGCTGCTGTAAAAACTTTTATATTCCCCAGGAGATAAAATTTGGAAATGCACTATATTTGATCTCTACTTGAGGATGTTCAGCACTGATTAATACCAAGAGGAGTTAATGAGAGGCCTTGACTGGAGTGCAACAGCGTAGATCTGTAATCAAAATCTTTGCATAATCAGAAATATGTCAAACACTAAATGTATGTGTCAGACTATCCCTATGACATAAGTGTGCTGTACCTGAACACGAGATAAGTGGGAATAAACAGCAAATATTTGGAAGAACAGTTGCTATGTTTCTGTGTGCTGGGGTGCTATGTACATGCAGCTCAGGGGTTTTGCTGTGCAGTGATATTCATGTTTGTACTGGATGTTTTCACTTCTTATCACCAGTGTCTTAAAGCTTGTTTATTGAACTCTGGGTCAGTTTATTCAGGTTTAATGACTTTTCCACGGCATGTTTTCATTTCAAGCACATTTTTGTGGGGGGAGCATTTTGTGTGCTGTTGTGCGACTATTTCAGGAGGTTGATCTTGGGTCATTCATTGAACTAGGAGATGGAGGATAGGAGTGACTGTTATGGTCTCCTTTTCTTTATTTTTTATGTATTTTTTTCTAACATGTCTTCCTCATTTGTGTCTTATATTCCTTTTTCTGCCTCTGTGGAGGGTTGTTGATGAGGACAAAAAAGAATGTGGTTTCTAGAGGATAGTCTTAGCCTACATCAGAGCCTGTGTCCCAGAAAGAGAGATGTTCTTGTGGTTTGTGCATAAATGCGTGGAATTTAATGACCCATGCTTTTTTTTTTTTTGGTGTTGCTATAATCTTTTTAAAGAAATCATTACAGGGAATTCAATTACAGGATACATTTGTGGTAACACAAAAAGATTGTGGCTTCGTTAGAAAGCCGATTGGGATGCCCTGCCTTAATTTCTGCTTATGTAGGAGGCCTTGGTGGATGCAAGAGAGGAACATGTGTGTTCTCTACAGGATACTGTCTGTGTGAGGGATATCAAGTTGTGATAAATCTGAGTTTCTGAGTAGTTCCCACACTGTCTTCTCATGCTTTCATGAGCACAGTGAACAGCTTCCAAAAGCCTCTGTATGAGACACTTACAGAGCCTGGGGTGTCAGGTCGGGCTGTGTTTCTAAATGCACATCTGGAGCACAGAAGCACTGACCTCTCAGTTAACCATCAGCTTACAGATGTGTGTGTTCATGAGAGAAAGAGAGAGCTGTGGAAGCTGTCATGAAAGCTGCTTCCTGTGTGTCAGGATGTGACGACAAATCATCCAGACTTCAGAAAGACAGTGAGTGTTTCATTGTAAAATGTTTGAACTTTCTCACTAAGGGCCAGACTCACTTTCTCATCCACCTGATGGATATTCTAAATATTCATTTAATGGATATTGTAGTGGAATGTGTCACAGACACGTATCTCCAGACACTGATGCCCATGGTTTATTTGCATAATATGCAAACAGATTGTTGCTCTTCTGTAGATAGGAATGACTGAAAGTGAACCTTTGCCTTGAAGATATCGTGGGTACTCCTTGACCATGCCCTGTCCTGTACTCTTGTTCACAGTGGGGAATCTGATCCTAAGATATGAGTCCCCTGAGTGGGAGAACTGGACCTGCCAGGGACATAGAGTTCCCACTTTGTCTTTCACAAGGCCTTTCACCACTTTGTAATAAAAAAGCATGACTGTATCATTCTGATAATTTTGTTTTCCAATTAAGAAGTAAACAAAAAGGCTGCTGTCTGATTTAAACCTGAATCACCATGGAAAGCATACACGAAAAGAAAAGGAACCACAAAACAACTGATGGGGGGAGTGAGGTGTCTTTTCATTATGTGATGTAACATTTTCAGCCCTCTGCAACGTGGCTTTTCTGTGAAAAGGTGTAATTTTTTTCTGTTCCTTGCCTACAGATAACTCCCTTTGTGTTAAATATCTCTGCTCTTCAACACTTGTTGTACAAGTAATATCGTAGATCTTAGGAGTGTCAAATGCAAACTAACTCTCCTACATAGAATAATCAAGAATCTTAAGAGTTTTTCTGATATGAAAATGTTATCAAAAACTCAGTGAGATATTTTGAATCTTTACAATGTTGCTTCTTCTTCAGAAATAATTTTAAGGTCCTGCATAAGGGCTGAAAAGATATTCAATACCTGTCTCTGCCAAAGAATCTTTGTATGACACTGGTTGAGTCATTTAATCCTTTTTTCTAATTTACACCTCTGAAGAAGAATACCAATAAATAATTTCCTCAGCATGTTTCTGTGGTGATAAATTATATACATGCAGCTGTAGGAGGGAGGTGATTAACTTCTACACTGCCAAAAGCCAGACTTTGCTATTCCCCCCTCCAATAATTGTTGGGCTTTTTTTCATATCATTGCTATTAATTTCTGTCAGCATATAAGAGTCAAAGATTGACTTATGGTCACTGATGAGCACTTTGATGTTGATTTGATGGTCCTTACAAGCACAACCAATTGCAGATGGAGAGTTCTTGGAGGGATTTGATCCAGCTACATCAAGGTTAGAGTAGTTGTCCATAGTGTAACTTCTTAAATGATCTCTGCACCTTTCTTAAATTCAGGAGGAGAGACTTAGTTTTGATTCCATCATTTGGGACTGCTCCATAGCTTGGGCATGGATCAAGCTTAGTGCCTCAAGTAAGAACAAAGCCAGGGCAGTGAGAAGGGAAAATTGTAGTGGATTTCTATTGAGAAATTCTTTTCTGTATGGAATAGCAGTTCTAGCCTAGGAGTTATTTTTGTTCTGACGTTAAAGATCTACATAATGAAATAATCAGCAATAACAATTTTTTCCCCAGTTTTTGTGCATAGGCAATCCACATTGACTGGTAAATGTCACCAAACTTGTCTACAGCATACAAAGCAATAATGCAGTTCTGTGAAAGGAATTGTGTGTAATGAGTGACATCTGTCTCCTTCACAATATCTGCCATCTCTATGGCAGTAATTGCCACATTTATGTGAGCAAAATGTTTGATTCTAATGTCTGTTTTATCAGTGACAAGCTGCATAGCATATGTTACAGACTAACATAGCTGATGCCGAAAGATTTTGTAATGACTTAGAAAAGCACAGTAGCTGTTCTACTATATGAGTACAGGATAAATTTGTTTGAAACAGGAGATAATATGAAACTGTTTAGAGTTCTGAATGTGTATGTGCAAAAGCTATTTTCATGTAAAAATCAAATTCATGAGAATGAAATGAAATCATTCTTGCTATCCTGCAAGAGCACTGCCGTGGCAGCTGTGTTCCTTTGACTGTGTCTTGGTGGTGTACTGGCTTATTTTTAAGTACTCTGGTTTATACTAGGTGCTGTGGATTTAAAAGACTGGTATGGCTGTGGGATTGCAGCTAAATGCATGTTGTGTGCTTGAAGTCTGTTCAGTGAATAAAGATCTTCTGGAGATCTGTATGCCAGTACCCAGAAAAGAGTCCCTTTTTGGAGCAGTGAGAGAAAAGCATTTTCTGTACTGATTTCATAAAACGGCAATTGCATGTCTATTTTACTTTTGTCCCCTTTCTTTCCACTTGCACAAAGATTTCTAAGGCTTTCTACAGCCAAGTATTCCTAGACATATCCGGCCAATTCCTTTGTACCAGCTCTTTCTATCCTCTGAGGCTTTCTCATGGCTGTTCAGCACTATGCTGTACAGCATTATTATTTATTTTAGCTGGCCAAAAAGGCATAACTCTACACTAAGATATTATGAACTCCCGAGAGCCACCCTTTTTTGTCCTGATCCTTTCAGCACACACACACAAAAATGTAATTCTTATTTTCTTGATGCCACTTTAACTTACTTGCCGAAATGTCAAATTTCAGTCTATGTCCTGGTCATAACATCATGCTCTTTACATGTGTTTTCTAAGCAATACTTGATGGGAGAATAATGCTGGTGCCATTTAAATTGATGCTAGACCTCGTGTGTCCTGTAAGTGATCTGGACACCAGAGTTATAGAAATGCTGACTGCTGCTGATGGCATCAGTGTGGGAGTGTGTGTGCTCCCAGTGGTGTTCATCTGTAGTGTTGGTTTGGTTGAGAACTTCTTTGGCAAGCTGGGACTTAAAATGGAATTTTTTTCACCAAAATGAGTACTTCCACCTCTGAGATACTGTCTTGGTTTGAAAGAC
>VYXD01007110.1:508562-539373 GCA_013397195.1 Hylia prasina | reverse complement strand
CCGTCCGCGCCTCCCGCCGTCACCGCGTCGCGCTCGTGGCGTCACCGGCCCTGACGGCGGCGGGAGGGGCCGGGTGGGATCGGGACCGGGCCGGGACCGGGGCGAGGACCGGGGCAAGGACTGGGGTAGCCCCGGGGCGGCGGCGGGAACCATGGCGCCGCGGCTGCAGCTGGAGAAGGCGGCGTGGCGTTGGACCGAGACAGTGCCGCCCGAGGCGGTGGCGCAGGAGCACATCGAGGCGGCCTATCGCGTCCGGCTGGAGCCTTGCCAGCGCGGCGCCTGCCGGTACCGCGGGGCCGGGATGGGCACCGAACTCCCCGACAGCGCGCTTGGGATCCGGGGGGACCCCCCCTTGTTCCCACCCGCCATGAGGCGCGGGGCGTTCCCTGCCCCTCCCGAGGTCCCGCGGCGTCGGTGGAGGCTCCCCCGTGTTCCCTTCTGGGGGTCCCCCATTCTCCGGGGCTGGGGCGGCCCTCAGCACAGTCGCCTGGTGTGGCTTGCCAGATATAGGGGACTCCTTTGGGCTCATGGGGAACCTCTGTCCCTCTCTGCTCAGACATAGGGAACCGACCCCCCCCGGATTGTGGGGAACCCCTCTCGTTCCTCAGATGTAGGGGAACTCCCCTGGGATGGTGTGGGACCCTCTTCCCAACCTGGGTCGCCAGATACAGGGTACCACGTTGGTGTTGTGGGGAACCCGATGTTGCTGGGCTCTTCAGATACAGGGGAGCAACCATGGGGTTGTGGGGAGCCCCTCTCATTGCTTCTCCCTCCCCACTTACAGGATAACCCCGGAGTTGTAGGGAACCCCTCTTCTAACCTGCCTTCTCAGATATAAGGAACTAGTCCCGCCCCAGGGCTGTAGGGACCCCTCTCTGCCTGGTTTCCCATTTATAGGGGATCCCTGTGGACTGTAGGGAGCCCATGTCCTTGCCTGGATGTACAGCACTCACCCTGGAGCTGGGGAAAGCTCTGTCCCTGCCTGGCTTCCCAGATATTGGAGGGAGCCTTGGTCCCATATTTGCCCCTTGGGTCCCCTTTTTTACCTAAAAACCCCTCTTGTTCTCCATCTCCTTCCTCACCCATGACCACTGATTTTTTTGGTGGGGGAGTGTTCCATGTCTCATCCCATTCGACATTACATGCTTCCCCATATCCCCCACTGTCACCCCTGACAGCCCCCAGGGGACGTGGGGGTGACAGCTGGGGTCTGGCTCCCCAGGAGGAACTGCCGGGGGAACCCCAACTGCCTGGTGGGCATCGGGGAGCACGTGTGGCTGGGCGAGATCGACGAGAACAGCTTCCACAACATCGACGACCCCAACTGCGAGCGTCGCAAGAAGGTACCCCCCAAACCCCATCCCCGGGGCCCGGGAGGGACAGTGGGGACGAAGGGGGGGGTGACCTTTCTGGCCTTTTCTCTGCCCCCCCAGAACGCGTTTGTGGGCCTGACGAACCTCGGTGCCACGTGCTACGTCAACACCTTCCTGCAGATGTGGTTCCTGAACCTGGAGCTGCGGCAGGCGCTCTACCTGTGCCCCAGCGCCTGTGGGGATGGCGTTCCCAAGGACACAGGTGCGTGGGAGAAAGGGACTTGTTCCTTTTCTCCTAAAACTGCACGTTGGGATAAGGTTTATCAGGAGAATTCACAGGTGAAGCTACAGCCATACATGCCATCGCTGGAGCGAGTTTGTTTGGAGCCATCATCTGGATTTTGGGAATGAACCAATGTTAATCCAAGTGATGTCTTAGATCAGAGTGATCTGAGCTGGTTGAAAATGGTGATTTGGTTTGGTCTTGCTTCCAAAAGTGGCCTCATGGTAGTGCTGGGGATAGAACATGTGGATCAGGGCTGGTCTGTGCTGTCACAGAGCTGCACTTATCCCATGGCAGGGCTGAAATTTGGGCCCCAGATAGGCTTAAAGCTCCCAGGTTTTTTCTGCTCTTGGGTGCTTTCCCCAGGGAAGCCCTGGGTCAGTGCAGCCACCTCAGCTCTGTTGCTGTTTCATAGTGGTTGTAAATGATGTTTCACCTTCTGGGGTAAATAAGAAGCTATTTTGGGGGGTAATTGGTGCATGCTGTGTAAGCCTTTCACTCACAGCTTGTGCTGGGCATTGCAGGATGGAATCATGGAATCCCTAAGGTTGGAAAACTCCTCCAAGATTATCAGTCTGACCGTTCCCCCAGCACTGCCAAGCCCACCATTAACCCATGTACCCAGGTGCCACATCCAGACAGTTTTTGAGCACTTCCAAGGCTGGTGACTACACCACTGCCCTGAGCAGCCTATTCCAGTGCCTGATTACCTTTTCCATGGAGGAATTTTCCCTAATAGCCAAGCTAGACCTCCCCCTCAAGGTCATTTTTTTTCATCGTGTCCCTTATTCCCTGGGAGCAGAGCCTGGCTCCACCCTCCTATCTGCAAGTTGTAGAATGTAAATATTTATAGTTGGACTTGATGATCCTGAGGGGTTTTTCCAACCTAAATTATTCTCTGTTTGGCTTGTGCTGGGATTTGGCATCATCACCTACATGATCCACTTCAGTTTTCCTGACAACTCAAACTACCTTCCAATCCCATCACTTTTAGTGGTTGTGAAATACTTGGAGCGATCCCTTCTCGCCCTGAATTCCTGAATTCCTGCTGTGCCTTGTGTTTTCCCCAGATTATGAGCCCCAGACCATCTGTGAGCACCTGCAGTACCTGTTTGCTCTGCTGCAGAACAGCAAGCGGCGCTACATCGACCCCTCGGGCTTTGTCAAGGCACTGGGGCTAGACACAGGGCAGCAGCAGGTGTGTGTGTGTGTGTTTGTGTCTGTGTGGAGGGGATTCCTGGCACTTCCAGAAGTTGGGAAATTACCCTTGGGTGGTCAGGCAGCTCCCTGCTGGGTCTGGCTTCTGGGTGCAAACATGAAGGGGGAGGTGGGGCTCCAGGCCCCTCCCAGAGTGCAGGGAGGAAACAGGAGGGGACCAGGACTTCAGGAGTACAGAGGTATCAGGAAGAGCCCAGGGAGGGATAGGATGGGGTCAGGGAAATGAGGACTCCAAGGAGTGATTTGATGGGGACAGGGAGATCAGAAGGAGAACAGGGAGCAATGGGCTGGAGAGAGGGAGGTCAGGAGGATCTCGAGGGGAAATGGGTTGAGGACCGGGAGATAGGAGGAACCCAGGGAATGATGGGTTGAGGCTCAGGAGCAGTGGAATGAGGCCAAGGAGATCAGGAGGAATCCAGGGAGTGAGGGAATGCGAACATGGAGTGATGGGATGGGATCAGGGAGAGATGGGATGAGAACGTGGAGACAAGGAGGAGCCCTGAAAGTGATGGGATCAGGGCGTGGAACAATGGGATGATGATGCAGAGATAAGGAGGAGCCCAGGGGCAGTGGGATGGAGACAGGGAGATCAGGAGGTGCTCAGGGAGTGATGGGATCAGGACATGAAACAATGGGAGGAGTACAGGGATATAAGGAGGAGCCCAGGGAGCAATGGAATGAGGCTAGGAAGTGATGAGTGCAGAGGATCAGGAGGAGCCAAGGGGGTGGTGGGATGAAGACCAGGAGTGATGGGATGGGGCCGGGTGGGAGCCAGAGCTGTGGTGAGGGTCCTTCTGGAAGTGTTCCATGGGCTGCTCCTCCCGGGGGGTGTTGGGTGGTGAAAGGACCTTCCCAAGGGTGAGGTGGATCACCAGGAGCCAGCCAGGATCCAAGGGGAGCATGTGGGAGGCAAGTGCTGCAGGGCCCTGTGAGGCTGCAGCTAGAGAGAGCCTGGGAGAGAGGCACAGCTTGGAAATCCACTTGGAGAGGTAATGGGAGGTTTTGAAGGAAGAGTTGGAGTTTTCTTGGGAGGGTCAGGAGGGGAAGGAAGCTGACCAAAGGGCAGCGGAGAGGCCAAAACCTGTTTGTTTTTGGAAGAGGAGAAGCAGGGTGGGAGAGAAGGGCCCCTGAGCTGGGTGTGGGGAAGCTCTGGAGCGTCACCGAGATCACCCATAGGGCAGCTTCTCATTTTTGGGGTGTTTTTAGTTCTCTTCTCACCTTTGATCTGAGCAGGGACAGCTGCAAAAATGAGGATCAAGGGGCTTGAAAGTTCCACAGGAGGGTTTTTATCCCTTCCAGAATCCTGGGAGGAGCAGGGCAGAAGTCAAAGCCCCCAGCAGGGCTGGCGGGGAGCCAGGGTAGCTCCTGCTGTGCTCCCACACCGAGGGCCTCATGCTCCTTTTAGCCAAATTCCTCTGTTTTCCTTAGTTTTCCTGCCTGGTCTTTATTTTCCATGCTGTGCACGGAGCCTCGGTGCAGCCTGTGTGAAGGGCTTGGGGTAATTAGCACTGAATTAGTGACAGGGTTGGGATTGTGCTGTGGTGGATTGTTAATGAACTTGGTTTTCTCTTTCAGGATGCCCAGGAGTTTTCCAAGTTGTTCATGTCCCTGCTGGAAGATACTTTGTCCAAGCAGAAAAACCCAGATGTCCGGAACATTGTGCAAAAGCAGTTCTGTGGAGAGTATGCTTATGTCACAGTGTAAGTAATAATTTTGGGAAGACCCTTTCTGTAAATATTTAAATTTTTAGAAGGATTTGGGAGGGGAAGATCCCTCCTAACAACCAGAGCAGGCAGTTAAGCTGCAGCAGAAACACTTTCTGGGAAATATTTACCTTTTCCTTTCCTGTTCCTGTGTGTGTGTAGTGTTGCTGTGACAGTTCTCCAGCTGCTTTTACTCCTTTAATGAGAATTTACCAACTAAACCTGCAAGTGAGTTAATGGAGTGGCAGGTCCTGCAAACAGAAAACAGCATCCTGGGTCTTGTTTTTTCATTCCTGTGTTCTCAAAGCTGTGAATTTCACCTTAAAAGTCATAGAAAATGGTGCATGCAAGTTGTGACAGGTCCTGGTAGGTGCTGTTAAGCTGTTTAAACCTTCTGCTGGAGTTTTTATGGTGTGGAGGTATGAATCTCCTTAGCCCTGACTTAACTTTTTCTCCTGGTTTTATTCAAGGACTATTTTACTAAAGGCTTGGGAGCCCTGACGCATGACCCATCCTCAAATGTATTTTTGTCTTCTTTCCCATCCCAGCTGCAACCAGTGTGGCAGAGAATCTAAACTGGTGTCTAAATTCTACGAGCTGGAGTTAAACATCCAAGGACACAAGCAGTTGACAGACTGTATAACAGAATTCCTCAAGGTATGAGCTCGTTGGGGTTGGAGGCCTGCTATTTTTAGCAAGGAATTTCAATTCCTTCCTCCAATTCACAGCCTTCGAGGTCAGTGTTAGAGTAAAGCCACTGACTTGGCTCAGGGAGATGCATCCAAGTGAAAATGTTTTTTTCAGCAGACCCAAAACTGAGGATTGAGGCGTGGAGCAGGGGTTGGCTCCATGATATCACATGCTCCTGTTACAGCTTTAAAAAGCACTTGAAAGTTGCATTTTTAGTTAAAATACTTTGCCAGGAAAGTTAGGGAAAAGTCTCTGCCTGCTTTGTCATTGATAGCACTGGGAGAACGGCTGCTTTCCGTGTTTTCTGTGTCAGTGCTCATCTGCATAGCAACAGGAGACATTCCCTGCTGAAAAATGTGCTCTCAGAAGTGCCTGGGAGCGCCGGGAATAGCTGCAGGAACAGCTGCAAGTGTTCTCAATTCAGCTTGAAAATTTGCCTGGATCTGAAGTTCAGCTCTGGCACACTAAGATGTGGATTCCACTCAAACTATTTAGGACAGAACTAACCTGAACCCCTTTCCTGAGCTCCTTGCTTGCTGGTGCACTCAGCAAACCAGTTGCTCTGCCTGGAAGGTCTGCTGTTAAAAAAAAAACCTGGTTTGGGTGCACAGATTAAATTCCTGAATTGGTGAACTTGACATTTGTCTGCCCCTCCTTCACACAAAACAACCCTGATGTTTTTTAGGGGGGTTGGACTTTTCCTCTGGCCTAGTCCTGCCCTTGGATCTGCTTAGGCAGGGAGTGACTCCTGCAGAGTGATTTTTGGGTGGCTGAGCACAGGGTTGTAGTTTCCAGGTTGAAATGTGGCTTTACATTAACTGGGTCCATGTGAACTCATAAAAGGGGTGATTTAATTATTTCCTTTGGTATAAACCAACTTAGTCAAGCGAGGAGCAAGAGTAAGAGAGCTGAGAACTTGGAATGGGGCTTGATTCAGTCTAAAATTTGCCTTAAAGTGAGAGCAGTCTGCTATGGCCATGCTGTAAAGTGCAGTCATTAGTGTGTCTTTAACTCAGAAAATTTCGGGAAGCAGCTGAGAAGAGACTTAAATAGTTAAAATAACTTTGGTGCTTCTCATTCTCCAGCTGTTGAGTAGCTCAGTTGACTTTTCAGTGCTGACATGTTCTCAAGACCTTTCCCTCTGCCTCTCCACACTCAGGAGGAAAAATTAGAAGGGGACAATCGTTATTTTTGTGAGACTTGTCAGAGCAAGCAAAATGCCACGAGGAAGATCCGGCTGCTCAGCCTGCCCTGCACCCTCAACCTGCAGCTCATGCGCTTTGTGTTTGACAGGTGAGTGGGAAGCTATTGGGGAAGTCACCTACCCTGCTCTTTCTGCTTTAATTTGAGGGGTGAGAGCGTGTCTGAGCCTCTCAGGGGATGCTCAGGGGGGTTCAAGGGAGGTGTTTTGGGACGTGAGCTCTTGTTACTGTGCCCTGAGCCAAAGCTTTGCCTCTGCACAGACAAACTGGCCACAAGAAGAAGCTGAATACCTACATTGGCTTCTCAGAGCTGCTGGACATGGAGCCTTTCATGGAGCAAAAAAGTGAGTTTGGGGCAGTTTTTTGTTAACTTTGCCCATTACCTCTTGGCAGATCTCCTCTGTAATTCTGTTCAGGAGGAAATTCCTCCCTGTGAGGGTGGGGAGGCCCTGACACGGGGTGCCCAGAGAAGCTGTGGCTGCCCCATCCCTGGAAGTGTCCAAGGCCAGGTTGGACGGGGCTTGGCGCAGCCTGGGATTGTGGAGAATGTCCCTGCCCATGGCAGAGAGGTGGAGCAAGATGGGCTTTAAAATCCCTTCCAACCCCAGCCATTCTGGGATTCTGTGATTCCTCTGAATCCTCTTTTTGGTTGAAAATTCTGTCAAGGGCTGTTTGAAACCCATATTTCAAAGAACATCCTTGTTCTTAAGCCACAACCCTCGTGGCAATGTCCTGAAGAGCTGTGAGCTGGAGTGCAGGCTTTGCTGCCTGCTGAAAACACAGAGTTTTAGAACAGGAAAGATGAGTGCTGTTGGCTGCAGAGCTGTTTGTAAGTGTTGCTTGCTTTGCAGACGGTGTGTACGTGTACGAGCTGAGCGCTGTGCTCATACACCGCGGAGTAAGTGCCTACTCCGGGCACTACATCGCCCACGTGAAGGACCCGCAGACAGGCGAGTGGTACAAGTTCAACGACGAGGACATCGAGAAGATGGAGGGGAAGAAACTGCAGTTGGGGATTGAGGAAGATCTAGGTAAAACCTTTCAGTTGTGAGTGCCCTTTTAAAATAACTCTTTCTACCAAAACCTCGGGCGTCCCCAGATGCAGCCTCCTGCCTCCTCCCCAGAACGCTCCTACACGGGCTGTCACGGCTCGGAGGAACGTGGGAAACAGCAATCCTGGTGATTGCAGCCAGATTTGCTTCGTTTCAGCCCCATGTGAGTGTTTACACCTTGTGATCAGCTGCTCTAGTATTTCTCTGGCTGCCACATGGCAGATAAGACGCTGATAACACGGGCAGCGGGTTCCTATCAGGGAGCAACAGGCGGGTGCCACTTCCTTGGAACAGATAAGGAAAATGCTTTCAGTTTCCTTAACACATTATGATTCTATTTCCACTGAGGTGTTTTACTTGGAGGCAGTAAAAAAGATTTTGATCCAAATAACAACTTGGAATCTAAAACTGCCTTTTTACTCGGAGCTTTTTCCTTGGTGGTTTTCTCTTTTACTGGCTCATGTGCTGCCCAGATCACCGTGCTCTTGGACTGGATTTCTTGGAGATTTCTTGGAAAGCTTGGGCTGAGGGTGGACCTGTGCATTTCTCACTCTGCAGTCAATAAATAAAAGCAGCTCACTTAGAGTTGAAATGGTTTTGTAGCGGATCAGTGTTCTGTAGTGCAGGTGCTCACAGCGGGGAAAACAAGGAAAATAAAGAAATTCACTTGCAGTGCAAGCAATCCATTCCCAGGAATTCTTACCCACCAGGATGCTTGCTGCGATTGGAATTTATGGAATGTTGTTTTTCTTTAAGGCATCTTTAGAGAAAAAAATACCTGCAGATTTAAGTGCTCCTTTGGTTTGGTGTAATGGGGCATCAGCCTTCTCCCATTTCCTTGTTCTCACCGGCACAATGCTTCTTGAGGTGCTGGAATGTGTCCAGAGATGGGCAGTGGAGCTGAGGAAGGGTCTGGAGAACTTCTGAGGAGCAGTTCAGGGAGCTGGGAAAGGGGCTCAGCTTGGAGAAAAGGAGGCTCAGGGGGGACCTTGTGGCTCTGCACAACTCCCTGACAGAAGGGGTGACCGGCGGGGGTTGGCTTCTGCTCTCAGGGAACAGAGACAGGAGGAGAGGGAACAGCCTCAAACTGTGTCAGGGGAGATTTAGGTTGGATATTGGGAAAAATCCTTCATGGATGGTGTAGCCAGGCATTGGAAGAGGCTGCACAGGGCAGTGCACGAGTCATCATCCCTGGAGGCGTTCAAAAAGCGTGTGAACGTGGTGCTTGTGGACACGGGTTAGTGGTGGACCTGGCAGTGCTGGGGTAATGGTTGGACTTGATCTTTTTGGAGGGCTTTTCCAACCTTAGTGATTCCATGATCCCGCCCATGCCAGCAGCTCCGTCCCATTCCCCTGAGCTCTGCTCGCTGCCGGCCCAGGCTGGAGCTGGCCGGACATCTAGTGGTGCACAGGGAAACTGAACCCTGAAAGGCACCAAGAGCAGTACAGCCTTTGTTTTTACCCTCCCCACTCACCCAGTGCAACAAAATGAGATGCAAATAAACTGCTGCGACCTCAGTTTTACAAAGTTTTATGCTTAACTGCAAGTAAATGTTCTTATTTCTCGTATTTCAATTCAAGGCTGTTTGGAGAATAGAAGTAAAGTGTGTTTAGGAGCCTCTTTAAGCTGGGAGCTCAATATTTGTATCAAGTTTTGAAGTACTTTTCGTGTTCCCTGTTCCTGGCAAAACTGTGGCCTTTCTCTGTTACAAATACATGTAACAGTAGGAGAAGGTCAGTAACATAAACTGAAGGTCTATGGGGGGGAGAGCCTTGGCCATGCAGATGGGAACAATTTAGAAAATTCTTGCATATAATGCAAATAAATAGAGTCTGGGAAGTCCCCTGAATGGTGGGGGGGGGAAAGCACATTAATTTTTTCAGAATTTGGAGAAAAGAAACTTAATAATTCAATGGTCCATTTAGTTTGACTTACAGAACGTTGTTGTTTTAGTTTTTTTGTTTATTTAAAACATTTTGATTTTTGAAGCTGCAGCTGTAGATAAGTGTTTTCCTTGCATGAGAATCCATCTGGAAACAGCAGCTCTTGCAACACAGCTTTACATCCCCCAGCAGCTGCTCAAAAACAACCCTTTTCCATGGCTCTTGGCTTCCTAAAAGCTTTGCTGTGTTTTTTTCATATCCACAATCACCTGTAAATACGATTTTCTTCCCTGAGGGTTTGACTCTTTTCTTTGGAGTCAGGACAGCAGAACAAGAGTCAAAAGGGAGAAAGGATGTTTTTCCAAGAGTGGCTTTTGGCTCAGAGAAGTTCCACTGGGGAGAGAAGAAAGGCTCTTGAGAAGGGAGGTTCAGAACAGGCTCCTAAATTTAGTCCCTTTGATTTACCCAGAAAGGCTGGAGGGATTTGGGGCTTTCTTTGGGATACAATTTTGAGTCATGCCAAGCCCGGTGCTTGGCACAGAGGCCTGGCAAAGGGAAGCTGGCTGGGTGGCAAACTCATCCCTTAATGGAGGATCGGGGAAGGAGCTCGTGTGTTGCTGAGGTTTTGCCTTTTGTTCCCACAGCGGAGCCATCCAAGTCCCAGAGCCGCAAACCCAAGTGCGGGAAGGGCACGCACTGCTCCCGCAACGCCTACATGCTGGTGTACAGGCTGCAGGCCCGGGAGAAGTCCCTCACAGTCCAAGTGCCAGGTGAGTCCTCTGGGGGTCCGGCTTGTCCTGCAGTGCTCCAGGTGGGCCAGGAGCCGGAATTTTGCTTGAAGTCCCGTTTAGGGCTGGGAAGTTGCCGGAGCCTGTCTGCTCTGGTTCCAGGCTGGGAGAGCTGGAGAAGGCCCCAGGGAGATGTTAGGACCCCTTCCAGTACCTAAAGGGTCTCCAGGAGAGCTGGAGAGGGAAATGGGACACGAGATGGAGTGACAGGACAAGGGGGAATGGCTTTTCACTGCCAGAGGGCAGAGTCAGGGGGGATATTGGGAAGAAATTCCTGGCTGTGAGGGGAGTGAGGTCCTGGCACAGGGTGCCCAGAGAAGCTGTGGCTGCCTCATCCCTGGAAGTGTCCAAGGCCAGGTTGGATGGGGCTTGAAGCAAAGGGGGGGGTGGAAGGTGTCCCTGGGTGAAACAAAATGATCTTCAAGGTCCCCTGCCAACCCACTCCAAGATTCCATGATTTTTGACTGCTTGCCATGAGCCTCAAAGGTGTTGCATGTCACCTTGGCATCTTGACCCATGAAACCCCTGGGTTTTCCTAGCACTTCTGCTAATCCTTCCCATGTGCCCACTCAGACATTGCTTTCTTACCCAACTGGTCAAGCTGGGAAGGGGCCAGGAGGAGATCGTCCCACTGGGATTCACCGCTGCCATCCTGCTTGGATTACAAAGGTGCAGGAGAGCAGCATGGTTAAATGTCATCAGCAATGCACGAAGAGGTGAATAATCCTGACAGATGTCAGGTTCCCTCTGCAACTGCTTCAGCTTTGCCACATCAGGAATAAATGACATGAAAATAAAGAGGCTCCAAGCCCCGAATGGGAATTTGAGCCGAGTGCCTTCATGTTGTGCTTTAGAATTAAGGGGGTGCCAGAACTCCCTGTGGGTTTTGCCTGTGGGTTTAATGTTTCCTGTTGGGCTGCTCCTTGATTAGAAATACTAATTAGGCCCCTGGTGCTGAGGTGTGTTCTCCCTTCACTCATTTTCTGTGGAGCAGGGGCAGCAGAGGTGGCAGATCCCCTTGCATCTCTGCAGAGGGGGAAAATCATATGCCTTATTCCCCCCCTAATAATATCCCAAACCTTTCCCAACCCCCCCGTTTAAAACACATGCTCCAAGACATAAAACTTCAGGAATTAGCACTAATTCCTGCCTTGATCTGCATTTTCAGCCTGTTTCCTGAGCTTCCTTGCTCTCCCTTTCCTCCTACTCCTCTGCCCAAAACAATAACTCAACAAGAACCTCCCCACCCAGCTCCAGATTCCTGCACAGCCCCGCAGTTGCCTTTGTTTCCCGTGGAATCCTGCCAGGGAGCAGGGAGTGAAGGGCAGCAGTTGAGCTCTGCGGTTGTGGGGAGGTTTCATGGAACTGTAAATTTGAGGCATTTTGCTTTGATGCTGTTAAAAGCGGCTTTTCCGGGACAGTGGAGAGACGCAACTTGGCTCTGATCTCAAGGAGGTCAGGCTGGTTATTTTTTAATACTGGATATGCTCCCAAGGTGGATATTTTGGTCAAGAATTAACCTTTTTGCAAATATTTTAGCTCTTCAGAATAATTCTAAATAGGAAAAGGCCTCAGATAAGCAGAGCTTCCCCCCACTCCCTCCCACCAGCCCTGTGAGGGAAGTGGTTTATCTTCTTTTTTCCCTGCTGAGGTTTGGTTTGTTTGGGGTTTTTCCATCAGTGGCAGCAAAAATCCCCATTTCCCTCACCTTTCTGTTGATCTGCCCTGGCTAATCTTCCATCTCCTGAGGGCTCTTTGCCCTTGGGTTTGCAATGTGCTGGATCGCAGGTCGTGACAGGCTTTGGGTGTATCCAGAGGGTGAAAAGCTTTTGTTTCCCCCACTCCCGGAAATGATGAGGCGGGACAGAGGAGCTGCACTTAACATTGCAACCAACCCCAAGTAAATGATTTTCTCGGGTGCAAAACTTTGCATTTAATCATCTGCAACCATAAGTATCAGAGAGAGCAACGTCCACGTGCTTGGCCTGGGGAAAAACCTCGCCCAGCAAGGCTGCGGGAGGGAATTTTGAGGTTTGTTATCCCCAGATAACCCGTGCTAATTAACATAGCTGGCATTTTCCCTTCAATTCCTGGGGGTTTTTTTTTTTCTTTCCCAGCTTTTCTGCAGGAGCTGGTAGAGCGGGATAACTGCAAGTTTGAGGAGTGGTGCAATGAAATGGCTGAGATGCGCAAACAGAGCGTGGCCAGAGGCAAGATCAAACACGAGGAGGTGAAGGAGCTCTACCAAAGGTTACCCGCCGAAGCTGGTCTGTAAGACATTGTGGAGTATTGCTGTAGTAGAGCTGTTAAGCTTAGGAATGATTTGTGACTAACTCCCAACTCCTGTGGCCTTGCTGGAAGGCATTCCCACAGCCTTCTGGAAGGGGAGAGCTTCATGCATGCTTACATTTGTTTCCCTTGTTTCTTTTCCTGCCTTAACCTATTTTTCTCCTTTCTTTGCTTATTCTCGTGGCCTCTGGCGTCGCTAATTCCCTCCTGCTCCTTCCCCATCCATCAGCCTCATGCTTTGTGACTCTTTTCTTCTGCCTGGTGAGCAGCTCAGCTCGTTAGGAGCATTGAGGCGGAATATCTGCCTGCTCCCAAATTGCCAGCTCACGGCAGGTTTGGGAGCTGGTGAGCCCAATTCATCAGCAGGTAAAGGGCTAGGAGAAAGCCTGACCTCCAGCAGAAAATTACTGGGTCCATCCCTGCCAGTGCTTCACTGCTGCAATATCTCAGTTTTGTAGGGAGACTGGGGTTAAGCTTTTTCTCCTTCTCTTTGTGTCTTCTTGCCTTGGCACGTGGAGTTTTATTTCCCCCCTTGTTTTTCTCACCCATCTCCTGCAAAACTTGCTCTATCATCCATCCCAGGGAATTTGGCTTCACTATGTGCCTCTCCTAAAAACTGCAGGATAATTATAATTAAAGACTTAAAAGTGGGTTTAATTGTGTGGCCTGTAAGAGAATTCACTGTTCAGCTTTTATTATTGGATGCTCAGAGTCCACCATGAGATTGGAGTAGCCCAATAGCAAACTCCTGTTCTTGTAAACGTCTGCCTCTCCAGTTTGGGAATGCAGGTGCTTAACTCCAGAGCAGGAAGGTGTCACAGCTCCTCAGGAGCCTGAGCAGCACTCGGATGTCACTGTGAGATCAGAGTTGTGCTGGAGGGATGAACCTGCCCTGAGTCACCTGTGAAAAGGAGCAGCAGCAGAGTTCCAGTGTGGTTTTCCTCAGCAGAAACAGAAGAGTTAGTTTGCTCTTGGCAGTTCTGATGTGACAGCGGAATAAATCTCAAAAAATAGAGTTTTTACAAGTGCAGGTGAAGCTCTTCTGCCCCAATTTAGAGATGACAGGACCTAAAACTTTGCCCTGAGGCATCCTCTGCCTGCTGCTGGCCCATCATGAGCACAGCACTTCCAGCACAGCTGGAGGCAGCGTCATTCCAGCACTGCTCCGGGTCCTATCTCTCTGGAGCTTGGGGCTCTCTCTGCAGCTGTGCAGACACGTTTTCTGCCAGCTTTGTGGAGCCTGCCCCAGAAAACCCTCCTTTCTGGGGGAGGCAGTTTCATCCCAAACTAGCAAACCGGTTCTGACAGCGATGCAATTCTCTGGAGGTCACGGCTGCAGAGGGCATTGCGTAAGATGAAAACATCATGAATTGAAGCTGTGGAGGAAAAGAGGCTTTACAGAACTCCAGTGCAAGCTGGAGACACAGTGTTTTCCTGTCTTCTGTATTTTCCTCTTGCTTCTCTGTTGCTCCTTCCTGGGAAACATAAAGGATTTGTGCTCAGTTATAAATGTCACCAACGGGTGCATTTCCCCACAGTTTCAGAGCTGCCCTCGTGGCAGCACAGAATGGTTTTGAATTCCTCCTAATTTCCCAGTCATCCCACAGAAGAGTTGTGTGGTGATACTGTGCCTCAGCACTGAGATACAGGGATTTCACCCCAACCTGCTCATACAAGCACTGACCTGCTCCTGAACCGCAGCTTTGTACTTCTCTTTCAGCAAACAAGGGCAAGCCTGCTGCTCTGCTTCAGCAAAAGATCTAAGCAAGTTTCCATTTGCACCGTAAATTTTTACCTAAAAGTGTAAGAGACACTGAAAATTTGGGTGCTGAAAGGACAGGGAAAACACTGACTTCATTTCTGCTGTTGTTGCCTTTAATTTTCAAATCACACCAGTGAATTCTGTCTGTTGTAGAAAAAGCCTGTAACATATGATCATGATTTAAATATTGTATCAGTCCCCTGATGGATGATAGGGAAACCTTCCCCTTTCCTCGACTGCTCTCCAGTAATCCCCAAAAGGTTTGAAAGCACTCCCATTCCTCCTTGGAGCTGTTGAATATTGATTGCTGAATCCAAAATGATCTGCACATCTTAATCTCACATAGTTCCTGTCTTCCAAATGCTTCTGTGACACAGATCAGAATGGTGTGGGAGAAGCTGGATCCGACCTTTGAAAACTTGTACCACAGAGATTTAATCGACTGTGATTGCCTGTTAATTTTTAAGAGTAATTTAAAAATGCCACCTGGTGTTGGAGCTGACATGTATGGTCTTGTTTCTCTTTGCGGTTTCTCCCCTCCCAGGTTCCCCCTACGACTTCATCTCTCTGGAATGGCTGCAGAAGTGGCTGGATGAGTCCACTCCTCCCAAGCCTATTGATAACACAGCCTGCCTGTGCTCCCATGGCAAACTTCATCCTGATAAAATATCCCTGATGAAGAGGATATCGGAATACGTGGCTGACTTCTTCTACCGGCGATATGGAGGAGGGCCCCGGCTCAATGGTAACATCCTCTCCAAGTCACCTCCTGGGATGTGGTTTGGAGCCTTGTTCTGGTCCCAGCCCTGTTTTGAGGCATCCTTTATCATCATAACTTTATTTCAGTGCATGGCTTTAGTGCTGCCTTATTTCCAGGGGATTTGTTTAATATTACTTACTTCTGTTACCATTTCTCAAACCCATTTAGGGTGATGCAGGGTCTGCTTTGGCCCTGGGCTCTGCTCAGGGCAGGGCTGTACCTGAGGAATTGCTGTGGAGGAATGGGGCACTTGGCTTAGGAAACACAGTACTTGGAAGGTTTGAAGGACATCCTAGAAAATAAAACTTGCACATGCAATACTCCAAACTCCTGACAATTATTTTCCATGCCTGCAGCACCCACAGCTCCTATGTGGGCTGGGTCTCATGTGGTACTCAGGCCAAAAATACCCCTTCCTGTCTGTCACCTCATCCAAGGAAGCACTTACCTGTTAGCCTGCTCCTGTTGAAGCATCTACCACACATTCTGCTTTTCAGGGTCAGCCCAGCCCCTCCAGGCTATGGACATCCCCTCATCAAGCCCCAGATTCGTTCCTTTTAGGAAGTTGCTCTGTAACTCCCACTGAGACCAAATTAGCTCAGCTCCTACTGGGAGCTTGTAGGGAAGAAACTGCCTGTGACGCAGGCAGCCGTTGTGGGGAAAAACAGGGCCAGATTTATTAGTCGGGTGGAAGATTGTCTGAAGGGTTGTGGGTTGAGTATAGCTGGCAGGGAGGGAGGGAGGGATGGGTAAAAGGATGGATGGACACTCTGCTTCCCTTCTCCTACTGCTCCAGTATGAAAATCTAACTACAGGCCCAGCTGGAGGATTTCCACTCCTTTGGTCCAGTGCAGCTTTGCAGGTGGGCAGTTTTTCTGGGTTGAACTGGTGAAGTGCCACAATACAGGTGTTTGTTTTCCTGGCATTTCCTGCCTCCTGTGGCTGGGTGCTGGGCTGCCCTGGCTCCCTGTGACTTCACACTGTGGATACCAGGAGCTGTGAGAGCAGACCTGTGAGGCAGTGGAACAGATCACACCTCATTTGGAGTAATTTATGCCTCTTTAAGCTTCAAACGTGGCGTGATGTGGCTGTAACCCCCAGGATTTCCTCATTTACACGTGAAATCCCCCATCCTGAGGCAGGATAGTTGGTACACACCTATCTGAGGGCCTTCAAACCAGCATGAAACTACCTGTGCAATAAATTATGCAATAAATAGTGTAAAAAAACTGTGTTTCTTTCACCCCAGTGAAAGCACTTTGCAAGGACTGTGTGGTGGAAAGGTGTCGAATCCTGCGGCTGAAGAACCAGCTGAACGAGGACTACAAAACCGTGACCAACCTGCTGAAGATGACAGTCAAGGGGTATGGAAGTCCCAAATGCTGTCAAAGATGCTTTTTAGAAGTGCTTAAACAGCTTTTTCCTAAAGATTTCCCTGCTTGGGCTCTGAAGAAGGGAGCTGTGATTTTGGGGTAGCAGTGCTGTTGTCTCCCTGCAGGAACGACGGGTTTTGGGTTGGAAAAGCATCCTTAAGGAGCTGGCGTCAGCTGGCTCTGGAGCAATTAAATGAGCAAGATGAAGATGCAGAGCACAGTAATGGAAAAATTAATGGAAATGCACAAAACAAAGGTATTTACTCCTGATTTCCTCCTAATTTCTGCTGCTGTAGAGACCCACCAGCTCTGCCTGATCCGTCCTAACAAGAGACACGTCAGGGGTTTCTGTAGCTGTTTTGTTCCCCTTGTATGAGCAGGGAGGAAAAGATAATAAATCGAATAAAAAAGGCCTTCACTTAAGGAGCTTTTTCTTTGCTAAGCTTGAAAACTGCAGGGTGATCTTCATGCTGGAGAGGGAGATGAGGTGATAAGTGGTTTTACAAAGCTGTGTGAAATTACCACCCCAGACACATGATCTTTTCATCCACTTTTCTCTGAATGGGAGAGCACAGGGAAGGAAGAAATGTGAAAATTACCTTGGGGAAGGGACGATGATGATGTTTATTGTGAAGGTTGAGGGATAAAACAGCACAGCTGATGCAGCAGCACTGGGAAAACACAGCCTAGGAATAAAAATCATGAATTGCACTTGATTCTGTGCCCATATCATGAGAATAGATGGAGGTTTTATTTGCCTTCTGCTCTTTAAATGTTTGGAAATCATATTTTGTTGAGCTTCTTTGAACTGGATAAGAAGCTTGTTGGAATGTAAGTGGGAATGATGGCTCAGGGCACTGATCTTGGGCTGGAGGGCACCTCAGCCCCCCTGATAAGGAGGAGCACTCAGGGACAAAAGGGTATTTCTGAGTTACCACTCACCGTGCCTCGGGGGTGACTTGGATTTACAACAGGTTGCAATTCCCAGTAGTGCGTTTGAATTACACCAAGTTGCTCGTTAGGCAGCTCATTAGAGGCTCTTGCTGACACGTCATTGTCTTGATGATGCTCCATTCAGTGGCCAAAGCTTGACTTTTAACTAATTTAGAGGTCGTTGTAGGGCTTGTCAGCCCCCTGGCAGGCTCCCCTTCGGTTTGTCAGGCAGCATCTGGTTTAGATCAGGAATTTTGCCAGGAATTCTGCTCCTTTTGCTCTTACCTAGGCTTGTGTTTAGGTTAAACTCGGAGATGTCTGGGAGCAGGGAACCCCTGCGGTGTTCCAGCCCTAACAAACGCATCCTTTGTAATCTCACAAAGGCCTGGCTTGTGCTCCATGCACTTCAAAGCCCTCCTACGTGGCCTGGAGGCTGTAATCCCGCCTGCCCAGAGGCCAAGACATCGGATAATAACAAATTTCCTTCCAAATTTTCCCTTGGGTGGGGGGTTTGCTGTAATTTGAAAGGTGACTGTACTCCTTTCCCTGTAAGATTTTTTTTTTTCCTTGGGAGAGGAACACTGTGCAATCTCCCTGTATTTTTTTTTTTTAATTAGATGAATCAAATGAAGATAAGAGGGAGGAGGAAGAGGAGTTAAATTTTAATGAAGACATCGTTTGCCCACATGGTGAGTCTCTTCGGGGGATGGAGCTGAATATCTTCCTTGTTGCCCACTGCTGCACACATTAACCGTGTAGCCTTTGCTCCAGCTGTGGTCAGCTTGAGGAGTCACTGCTGAAGTGTGCTTCATTCTCACTTTCCTGGTGTCTCTTTCACTCAGAAGTTTTCCTTGCAGGCAGAGTCTGTAGGGACTCGGCCAAGCAGAGCTGTCAGATGTTGAGCTTCCCTTCCTTGCATGGGCAGCACCAAAGCCCCGCAGCCATTTGGAAGCTCTAGAAGCAGTAAGAGAGGAAGTGGTGGTGTAAATCATTCCAGGTGGGAGCTGAGAGTATCTATTGAATATCCTGGTTTACATTAAAACAGGAGCACTCACCCAGCACCTGGGCCAGGAACACTCCTGGATATCGATTTCCCAACCTGCTGTGCTTTGGTGTCTGTTTACGTTAGGTTTTGACCTGGTATTAGTTGTTTTGCAAGTGATGCCTCATTAGCTGCATCCTTGGCTACCCTGTTGTTTTAATCGCACTTTATAAAGCTTGTGTTCCCAGCCATAAAACCCGGTTTTACTTAAGCTCCTGTTCGTAGGCATCAGTTTGTGGGGAGGCTCCATCTTATCTCAAACAGAAGAAAAAATCACATAAATTAGCTACACACCTCCTGTCATCAAAGCTAGTCAAGAACCTGGAGTAAGGCTTGAGAAATCTCATTTTCAAGCAGAGCATTTAAGCACTTTGTCACGATTTTAGCTGTTACTCAGTGCCTTGAACGCTGCATTTCCTATTGCCTCGAGGCTGCTGCTGTTCAATAAAAGCATGGAGTGTGGGGATGGAACATTTATGGAGCCAGACACGATAAAAAATAGGCCAATAGGCCTTTGGAAAATGTATGGTCTTAAATTGCTGGTTGATCTGTGACTTGGGGTCATAGCAGAATAAATAATGCTAAATAAGGGGGCTGCTGGCAGAGTAGGTTTTGTTTCTTGAGTTAACCTCTGATTACTCATGGAAAACAAGCTTTCCACCTTGAAAAACTCCCTCTGGAGTGGATCAGCAAATCTGTAGTCTTGTTCCTACAGCCTTAATTTTGTGGTGGAGGAGGTTCCTGCCTCCATGGTAGGCTCTGGAAAAGGCCGTGCTGGATCTTGGAGGGCTGGCTGGCCTCCAGGAATGCCACCCGGGCGTTCCCTTCACAGCTCCCTTTGCATCCCTGCTGCAATTCCTCGCTCTCCAGTAGCTGCCTCATCCCACTGAATTTTTTCCAGATACCAAGTTAAGCCTTCTTTGATGTCCATGCCCAAAGCATGTCCCTGGATAGTGGGAGTGAGAAGCAGGGTCAGCAGTGGTTTGGTTCATCTTCCAGATGGTAAAACGTTTGTGCCTTGCACACCCAGAGCTGATTTTTCCACCTCTTTCAGTCACCATATTAATCTGTTTTCATTAATCATGTGGTGTCAAGGCACTTATTTGCACAAGCCCTTTTTTTTCCCCATCCTCGCTGACTCTGAGCAGCATCCTGGGCCAGCCTCTGGAGCCACTTGGCCTTGTTGGATGAAGCTCAAGTGGCCAAGTGCTGCATCGAGGCCCAACCTTTGTTTATTAGAGGAAAAGCACGAGGGGAGCATTGCTATTTTTTCCTCTTCAGGGCTGGCCAACTTCCAGGCTCGCCTGGATTGAGTCCGTGGGCCTGAGAAGCTGCTTGTCATGTTAAAGAGCTGCCGGAGGGTGGGGAGGAAGGAGTTTCTCTCCCTCTCCTCTCTCTGCAGCTCTCCAGGCTGTAGAAAAGCAGATAATAAGGGATTGTGCCCTTTGGACACCACAGTTGCTGTTTTCCTTCCTTCTTTCTGGTGCAGTCCCCACCGAGGCACGGATATTCCCAAATCCGGTTCGCATCCTGGTGTCGCAACGGCTGCTCCTCATGTTTGTCCCTGCACAGGGGCTTCCCAGCTGCTGTCTCAAAGGGAGATGTGGTTGTGTTTTCCCCTTGGCCATCACCAAACCTGCAAGTGGGCAGCTGGTCGGATCCCAGAGCCTTTTCCCATTTTTCCAGGCCTTGTTTATCCAGCCAGCACGTGTCGTTGTGCACGTGGTGTCCCAGTGCCTGAGTGTGCCTCCTGCTTCCACCCCTGAGACAACAGGCACAAATGGCTCCCTAAAATCCTTGTTGGGGTCTTGGAGCTGCCTGAACATCAGGATAGATAATTCTCATATCAGAATAAATAATTCTGATGGATAAATAAGTGTTCTGGGGGATAGCTGGTAAATCTTGCTTGGTATCTTCACATCCAGTTATTCCCCAGAGCAGATTGAGGGTGCAAAATGTGCCCTTTCCACATTTTCAGGTGCTTGGATAGGGCACATGAAACTGTATTGAGATTCTACAGTGGGAATTTGGAATTCTCAAGGATGTGGAAGGCACCTGGTTTCATGGGACACGGGGTTATTATCCTGGGCCTCAGCAAATGGAGTCACCGTGAGGATGTAGCTGTGGATAGCCAGGATCAGAAACCAGTAGCCCTGTGCCCTCTGGCTTTTCCCCACATCCCTGTTCCTGTTTGATCAGCTGCTTAGGCCATGATCTTGGAAATCTAAAGGGCCCTTTTATGAATTATTATTGTTATTATTATTATTATTATTATTATTATCTGTCTAAAGGAAGCAAGGAAGGAGTTGAAGGTGACTTTCCTGGTTTTTGCTGACGTGATGTTGGCTGATAAACGTGTGAATTTCTTCCCCGTGTTTGTTCCTTGTAATCTCTTCAATCAAGGGCTGCAAAAACATCCCTGAACATGTTGTGATCAAAGCCTTTCCTTGATTCTCTCCCTGCAGGTGACCTGTGCATCTCTGAAAATGAGCGGAGGGTGGTTTCCAAGGAAGCCTGGGAGAAACTCAAGCAATATTTTCCAAAAGCCCCCGAATTCCCAAATAACAAAGAGTGCTGTTCCCAGTGCAAGGTATTTGCCAAATACTCCCCTTTTGTTGACTGTAAATACAGGTTGTATTTCTAGTTTTCCTTTTTAGCACAACCCTGTGCCATGGAGGAGAATAAAGTCACCTTTAGTAGCAGCTGGGCATGGGAGCTGGGATGTAATTAACTGTTTCCTGCAGATTTTGGAGCGTGAAGGGGAGGAAAATGAAGCTCTGCATAAGATGATGGCCAGCGAACAGAAGACTTCTCTCCAGAATCTGTTCCATGATAAATGCAGACCTTGCCTGGGCAGCTGGCCTCAGGTAGGGAACGAGGGGGATCAGGGAATGCAGCCAGGCTTGGGAGAGGCTTTTATTTGCTTTAATCCCTCTCCTGCCCAGGGAAGCAGTTGCTGCCCCATCCCTGGAAATGTCCAAGGCCAGGTTGGACAGGGCTTGGAGCGCCTGGGATAGTGGAAGGCGTCCCTACCATGGCAGGGGAGTGGAAGGAAATCCCCAAGCCAAACCATTCCATATCCAATCACTCCACTCAGTCCATGCCATTAGAGCTCTCACTTGTGTTGTGCTGAGGTGAAATTTCCCTGGATTAGCTGTGCTGGCACAAAGCCCTGAAGAGCCAGGGGAGTGGCTGGTGTGCCAAGGGAGCTGTGGCTGGCCCGCAGTCAGGGAGATAACAGTGACAATGTTGCTGTCATGGTAGTATCCGTCCCTGGAAGGACAGAAACAGCACAGCCGCTTCCCACAGCTCTCCATCACCCTTCCCATGCAGGAAGGTGCTGGAACACACTTGAACTTCGTCCTGCCACCACCTTTTGCTGCTGCTTGAGCAAAATTCAGGTCTGCTCCAGCATCATCCTGTGTCCCAAAAGCTCAGGGAGCCTCCCAAAATGCTGAAGCCCTCCAAAGAGCAAGCGGTGGCTGTGCAAACCCTTTCCTAGCAACTTCTCCAGGAATTCTTGGGGATTTGAGGTGCCCAGAACGAGCTGTTGGCACCAGTCCTTGGCTCCTGGGAGTCTCATGGTGCTGATTAATGGTTGACTCTACAATCCTGCCAAGGTGCATTGGCAGGTGTCTGCCTCCATCCCTCGCTGCTCCAGCTGGGAATAAAAACAGGCATCACAGACTTGGAACCAAGGAAACCCAAAATGGTTTGAAAGGAGTTTTTCTTCCGTGCTGAGCTGGAGAGCTCCAGGTCCTGCCAGTGGTGGTTAAGGTTGTAACTGGTTGGGTTTGCTTTTGGAGCTGGAGAATGGGAAGTTGGAGCTCATCACTTACGGTCAGACATAGGAGGGTCTCCACCAGCAGGGTTACATCCTTCTTTCCCTTTTTATCCTTCTTTCCCTTTTAATTTCCCATGGGAGCCTTGTAGAAGAGAGCTGGGGATCTTCCCTTCAAGCCTTTGGAGTTTTCCTGATCCAAAGAAGTTTGGGGAGGAGAACAAGCAGAGTGAAAAACAAGCAGAAATCAAGAGATGAAATTAAAAAGTGTATATATATGTATGTATATATATCCCTTGGGTGTATATATATATATATTCTTCAGGTGTGCTGAGTTTTCCTACAGAAAGATGGAGCAAGCCCTTAAATGTGTCTTTAGGAAAGGGGTGAGGGTAAAAGAGAGCATGGAAATAATTTTGTCACCCAGCTCTTGGGCCCTGGGTGGTTTCTTGTCCAGGGGCAAACAATTTAAAGGAAGATTGGGACAAAAAACCACAGATTATCCCAAGAACACTGCTTCATTTGGTGCACAGCTGTGGTTTTGTATCTCTGCTGCTGCCAAAAGGAAAAACTTGTGGATTTTGATGTTGGAAGCAATGGAGGGATTTTGGGGTGGTCTCACCCCATGCTTGTGGAAGTGCAGGGATTCACCAGCTTCAGCTGCTGAGTACCCAGCAAGAGAAACAGCACTGGGGAGTCCTGGCTGCTCCAGGGAAATGCCCTTTCCCGCTGGGAATTAAAAGTAATTGGATCAAAAGCTCAACTAACTTCGTAATAAACACAAGATTAGCAATGGCAGTGCTTAGTACCTGATCCCAAATTATTTTCCTTGGCTTTTGCAGCCCACTTGGATGGAGTTGTCATGGTAAAGCAGCACTGAGGTCTTGAAGAGAGCGAGCGCTGCCGAAAAACCTGAACAGTCGTCGTTGGGTTCATTAAAAAGATGCTTTTTCCTTCTCTTTCCCCCAGGAGACAGATGAGCTGTATATTGTTTCGCAGTTCTTTGTAGAAGAATGGAGGAAATTTGTCAGGTAACTTGGCTGGAGGGTTTTGGTACTTTTTATCTCTTATTTTGGGGGCTGTGGATAATATTTTGCTTCTGACTCCCAGCACAGTGAGCTCCTGGAAACAATGAAGCCGATTTTTGTAGGACTTGTATCAATTGTAATACACTGTAAGACACTGAATTTCCTTGTTTGCTGTGTGTTAACCAGATGGTCGGATTAGCGGGTAACCTGATTATTTTTTTCATCTGTCTGGAGCTGTATCCCAAAGGTCACTGCTCAGGCTGGAGATGGAAATCTCTGCTGGACAGAGTCATTCTGCACCACAGAGGAATGCAGATCTGATTTCCTCATCACTAGCAGTTACTATTCCTTGTTGGAATGCCTTGTGTAAATACTCACCTGTGATTTCTTCCTGGCTTCCTGAAGAATTGTGGGGGTTTTGGTGGGATAACCTGATCCAGTTTTCCAAACCTCTTCCCTTTTGCAGGAGGCCGACGCGCTGCAGCCCCGTGTCCTCCATAGCAAACAGTGTCCTGCTCTGTCCCCATGGGGGGCTCATGTTCACCTTTGCTTCCATGACCAAAGAAGACTCCAAACAGTGAGTTTCTTCCCTTCACACACTCTCCTTTTGCCAGGAGCCTTGGGAGAACATTCCCAAAGGAATGCTCTTGCTCCTCTCCTGAGCCACAGCAAGATGAGGAGTAATCCTTTCCCTCAAAATTAACGCCAAGGCTTTCTCAGAGCCACCTCAGCCTTCCTGCAAGGCAAGACTTAAACTGTCCAAGGATGCTGGGTCAGGAAAAAAGAGCTTCCTTCAGCTTGGTTTGCTCCTGACAATAACCACCCTGGATTTGGCCAGGACGCAGAAACATCCTGCTTCCTTAGAATTTGCTTTCCGTGAGCCTTCCCCCTCAGAGTGCTAGCTGCAGGGCTGGACTTCATGCTCCATAGCCTTGCTTCTGCAGCAATGCAGCACTAAAAGTAGGAAATCTTCCCCTCCTTTCCTCCTCCATCCCTCCCTCCGGCACAACAGGAGCACAACAGTGTCACTAATCACAGGCTGCTGTTATCTGGGTGTACAGGCCCTCCCATGTAGCTGGGTTTTGGATGGATTTTGCAGTTTTTCTTTCATTGACGGACCAACAAGCCAAAGAGGGAGGGTTTTTTGGGAATTTAGGTCTTGGCTTTTTCATGTCATAAAGCACCTGCCTGTTCCTTTGCACAGTATAGCTCTGATATGGCCCAGTGAGTGGGAGAGGATCCAAAAACTCTTTGTTGTGGATCACGTCATCAAAATCACCCGGACACAGGCAGCTGGGGCTGGCCCCGAGAGCGCCCGCTACACCTCCGAGCCCCGTGAGTGACCTCTGCTCCTGGGAATGGCTCCCTGGGGATAAAAACTTCAGTCTGAGGGGGTCAGTGGGAAACACAGGGCTTGGCAGATTCCCCCCCTGCAATGCTGTGTCCAGCTCTGGAGTCTTAAGCACAGGAAGCATGTGGAGTGAGTCCTGAGGAGCCCATGGAGATGATCCAGGGCTGGAACCCCTCTGCTCTGGAGCCAGGCTGGGAGAGCTGGGGCTGTTCAGCCTGGAGAAGAGAAGGCTCCGGGGAGAACTTAGAGCCCCTTCCAGTGCCTGAAGGGGCTCCAGGAGAGCTGGAGAGGGGCTTGGGACAAGGGATGGAGGGACAGAACAACAAGAACAGCTTCCCACTGCCAGAGGGCAGGGAGAGATGGGGTATTGCAGAAAAATTCTTGGCTGTGAGGATGGTAAGACCCTGGCACAGGGTGCCCAGAGAAGCTGTGGCTGCCCCATCCTTGGAAGTGTCCAAAGCCTGGAGCAACCTAGGATAGTGGAAGGTGTCCCTGCCCATGGCAGGGAGTGGGATGAAATCATAAAGGTCTCTTCCAACCCAAACCACTGTGGGATTTGATGTGATTCACTTGGTTAGCAGTGAGAGGCCCTGCACTGGGGCCTCTGAGGAGCTGGAGCAATTAAATGCTTTTACCCTTGGTGTTTGCCCAGAACTGTGCCCTGAATGCCGGGAAGGGCTCCTGTGCCAGCAGCAGCGGGACCTGCGCGAGTACACCCAGGCCACCATCTACATCCACAAGGTGGTGGATAATAAAAAGGTAGGGACTCTCCCCCATCTCTGCTCAGCCTGGCTCCAGGTGCCCCAGGAATGCCCCAAGAGGGCTGCCACAGCTCCCATGCCTCCAGGACTGGTGGGGATCCTGCTGGTCCCTGGTGGTGGTGAGAGCAGAAATCCCCTGCTCTGCAGCTCTGTGCAGCTTTGGCAAAAGCAGCAAATTGGGTCATTCTGGCTCTGAAAATCCCACCTCCTCAAAGCTTCCTTTTGCCAAACCAAATCCTTTCTGTTTTCAGGGATGCTCCCAGCTGTTTTCTCTGTCTTAGCTGTGTTCTCAGGCTCTACCTGCTCTCCTCCCCCTCCAATATTTGTCATTTCCTTTTTTCTTGCTCAAGTGACATTTTTATTCCTGGATAGAAATGAGCTCTTCCCCTCAGTGCTGGTGAGACAATGAACTTGGAGATGATTCTCAGGATCCCCTGAAGCTGTGAATTCTGTTTTTACTGATCTTAAGTGTCAGGATCAGCTCTAGAACTGTTTTTCCAAGTACCCAAAGCTGGTTCTGGTAAACCCCCCCATCCCTAGGGCTCTTAAGAAGGGAGCCAGGGGTGGGCAAGCTCAGATGAAGACAATCTGTCGACCTTTGGAGCGTGGGGTGGGGGTTTTTTTTTGCCTTTCCTTGATTTCCACCTCCCTGTCAATCCCGGGGAGGCGCTGGAGCCCGGGGAACCGCAGGGAGCTGGAGGCTGGATGGGTTCCTGCCTTGGTTGTGAGATGTGGATCACGCAGCACCGTCTGGAGCCATCAGCCACGGGCTTTCAGCCTGAATCCCCAGCCTGAATCCCTCTTGGCTGTGGTGCACGAGAGGGTTGGGTGTTGTGTTTCTCTGGCACTGGACAGGACTGTGCTCACACGTGGGGCTGGCAAAAAAACAGGGAGCTATTCTTTGTGGAGCAGCTGGAGCTGGAGAGAGGGGGCGAGAACGTGCCCACGAGATCCCCCAGTAACAGGGCAGCCTCGGCAGGATGGGAAGCAGCAGGAATGTTGGCCAGGATGACTGTCAGCAGTACTGTGAGCCACTGTGCCCTTCCTGCTGGGCTTTGAAAAATCAGGGAGTGTTTCCCAGCCCCTCACCCCTTTTCCTCCCTCCTCTGCACCACCTGGTTCCTCCTTGGGATGCATGGTGCTGCAGAGGGAAGCCTCATCCAGATAAAAGCATTGTAGGGTGCCGCTGCTGGAATTCAGAGGGCTCTGGGGAATGTTTGGGAGCTGGAATTGCATCATTAATTGTAAATACATTGATGGAGAAGAGCTCTTGGCAACCAGGTCTCCTGGGCTCCTGCAAAGCCCAGTTCCAGCCAGAGCGTAATTGGGGATTCACATCCAGGCAAATCTGTGCCTGGAGTGACTTTCACTGGCCTGAACAACCTTTTTATTTTTGTGTTTGTGCAAATTATTTAGATTTCATTTACTTACAACCTCCAGCCCCGTAAGTAATGGTGCTGTATGTCCCTGCCAATCTGCTGCAGGGACAGATAAATGTCTTAATTCATGGAAAATACTTTCTCCGTGTTGAGGCTTTTGTAATACACTTACATGAACCAGCTGATGGGGAAGGAATCAGTCCAGGGCTCAGGAGACGTTCCCTTTGCCTGGAGAAGAGGGCAGGAAGCACCTGCAATTCCACAGAGGGGGATTCCTGAGCTGAATCCCACTGAGGTTCCACACAGCTGGGGAGGGTGGAGGAGCCTTTGCAGAGCTCATGGAGCAGCTCCCGGGGTTATTCCTGGGCTCTCTGGATGGAGGTGGCACCCAGAGGTCTCCGGGAGCTGTTTGCCATGATGTGGAGGCCCATGTGGATGCTGTTGGTTATGGAGAATGATTTTTATGACTCCAGGTAATGAAGGACGCGGCTCCGGAGCTGAATGTGAGCAGCTCGGAAGCTGAAGAGGAAAGGGAGGAAAACAAGCCAGAGGGGGAGCAAGATCCCGATTTTAACCAGGTAGAAATGAAAAATCCCATCAGGTTCCTTGATTTTTGTATCATCCTTTTGAGTCAGCGTGGTGGGATCACCACCCTCCTCCTTTGCATCTCACTGGCAGCAGAAAAGTGACTTAAATTGTCATTTGAATGGTCAAACCACACCAGTGCTGAGTTTGGAGAGATTAAAGATGGATAGGGATTCACGTGCATGTGGAAATTTGCCCCACGCTGGCATCAGGACTAGGAACTGAGGTTTGAAGGCAAATCCTTTGGTCATCTTCACACTTGCATGCTTCAATTGGCTTTCCAAGGGTTTTCCATCGCTTGCTTCCTTTCCTCGCATGACCAGTTCACCCAAAACACTCTCTGGGATCTGGGAAGGTTGTGTTTATCCCTGAACAACTCGATCTCCTCGTGTTTTGCCTCGTCTCCAGGCCAACGGCGGCGCGAAACGCCAGAAGCTCTCCCACCAGAGCTACATCACTTACCAAAAGCAGGGAATCAGGAGAAGCACACGGCACCGGAAGGTCCGGGGGGAGAAAGCCCTGCTTGTGTCAGCCAACCAGACCCTGAAAGAGCTGAAAATCCAGGTGAGGCCGGCTCTCCTGCCAGGAGCAAGGGAAAAACACAACATGAGGAGTGTGGGGGCGCAGAGGAAGGGTCTGACTCCCCCGGGGAGGTGGGGGCGGGTGCTGGGGCTGGCGGTGCTGCAGTTCCCGGGATGAGCTGTCCGTGTGCCCCCAGATCATGCACGCCTTCTCCGTGGCCCCCTTCGACCAGAACCTGTCCCTGGATGGGAAGATCCTAAGCGACGACACGGCCACACTGGGCAGCCTCGGGGTCATTCCCGAGTCCGTCATCCTGCTCAAGGTACCGGTGGGGTGGGAGCCCAGGAGGAGCCTGTGGGGCTGTGTGTGAAATGGGGACAAATGGAACGAGCTCCTCCTGGAGCTGCTTGGAGGAGAAGGAAGAATCTTTAATTTTTTTGTTTTAGGGAAGGAAAATCCTTAATTTTTTTTTTGTCTCAGGGGAGGAAAATCCTCATTGTTTTTTTGTTTTGCAGAAGAAAAATCCTTATTTTGTTTCAGAGGAGGAATATCCTTAGGTGCTTGAGGGATTTTTTGCTTTGGTTTTTTGTTCTGGAGGAGGAAAACCTTTAACTTTTTTGTTTTGGAAGAGGAATATCCTTTTATTTTGTTTTGGAGGAGGAAAAGCCTTAATTACTTTTTGTATTAGGGAAGGAAAATCCTCATTGTTTTTGTTTTGGAGGAGGAATATTCTTAACTTTATTTGTTTTGAAGGAGGTAAATCCTTTTTATCTTTGTTTTGGAGGAGAAAACCCCCCTTGTTTTATTTTCCAAGAGAGCTCTGTGGGTACCAACCCAAAACACGACTGTAGATTAGGGAGTGAGTCTTCCCATCAAGTTCCCAGTGTTTGGGCAAGAGACCCATTCCCTGCTGCTCTCCTCTCCCCTGGGTCCCTGTGCTTGTTAATTCCCTGTCCCAATGTCCTTTCCAGGCCGATGAGCCCATCGCGGATTACGCGGCCATGGACGACGTTATGCAAGGTGAGAGAGGTGGGGAAGGGTTGGGAAGGTGGAAAATAGGGATTGTGACACTTCCTTGTCACCAACTGTGGCATCCTCAGAGCGACTTCTAATGCCTTCCTTCCCTTTCCATCCCAGTTTGTATGCCTGAAGAGGGATTTAAAGGTGAGTCCAGGTGTTTTGCCCCGTTTGTATCCCCTCACATGAAACCCACCCCCATCCCATTTCCCTCCTCATCTCTTGGTGGTCTCTTTCCTTTCCAGGGACTGGTTTACTTGGCCACTGATGGTTTTCCAAGAGGAGCGACCAGAAGGGAAGAGGATTTGTCACATGGTAGGGCATTAAAAGAATAAAAACAGGTGGATACAGTACTTTTTGACTCTTCCAGAAGGCAAAAATCCATCGTGAGATGTTTGCTCCCCAAAAAACAAAACAAATGCCTTATGTCAAAGCAGATTGCACTGAAGGACATCCTGCTTCAGGACAACGTTCCCGGGTTTATTTAATAAAGAACAGGAAGGTTGGGAGGTTGAGCAGCAGTTGGTGTGTTTGGGACAAGGGGTGGCCCTGCGTGTTCCCCGGCCCGGCCGCAGAGGGGTCGTGATCCAGTAGATCCAGACCATCCTGATCATTCTCCAGTAACTCTTTAGGATAATCCTGTCTTTGATCCACTCTTACACTTTCAGCCCAGCATGGAAGTACAGGAATTGTGACTTCGTGAGGAATGTCTAGCGCTTTCAGACTACAAAACTTCATTTATTTAACCCAAAATGGAAGCTGGGATCTGTCTCCCAAACCCTCCTGGAGCTGGGAGCCACCCTTTCTCCGCATCCTTCCGCCCTCACTTCCACACCTTGGACAATCCAGTAACCACCTGGGCTCTGTGAACTGTGCGGTTTTTTAGAAATTTGGGATATTTTAATGACTCTGGAGAACATTTTCCTCCAGTCTGGCGCTGCTGGGAGTGTTCCTGGCTCAGGGCAGTCAGAGCTGGTGAGGGGGTGCGGGTGGGTGCTGTGTTTCCCATGGGAAGAGGTTTTCTTACTCCTCTCTCCTCATTTTTCAGCAATGCACTAATTTTTAAATTTTTTTTTTTAGTCTCGCAGCAAAGTTTTCTCCCCATTAATATTTAGCTGGAAATAGTATCCCACTTCAGACTGATCCACACTGGGCACTGCTGAGGGATCTCTTCATTAGAGATCCTCTTCTTTTCCAACCTTTTCCTTTGTTTCCACAGAAAAATACAGTGCAGAAGTCACATCAGTTTTATTTTTTCAAGGTTTGCAGGAATTTGGGGTGCAAGAGCATGGGGGCCACAGATTCCATCCCCAAAACCTCACTAGTTTTGATTTGCAATGTTTTATTTCCAATGCTTTATGCAAAAAGTTCCAGCTGCTCTTTGCCCAGCGCCTTTCTCCGTTGTCCCTGCTGGGTTTGGGGGTGAAGCAGCATCATTCGAGGGGCTCTAAATTTCCTAAAAAGTGGGTTTTTGGGGCAGTTTGAACCCATGGATTCTTTCCCAAGGTATAGACATGGCAAATTCCATGCCAAAGCTACAGGAGGCTTTTCTTCCCAACCTGAAGCACTCACTTGTGTACATATTCCTTGGAAATTCCATCTTTTCAAGTTGCTGTTAATTTTTTTTTTAATGTTATATATAAAAAATTCTCTTCCTTGAGCTTACACTATTGTGGGAAGGAATCCCGTGGGGTGTTCCAGGGCTGTGGCAGTTCCGGCAGCGCCAGATCCTATGGAGGATGCAGGTACAAGGTGTGAGCCAAGGCCCCATTCCTGTTTTGTCTGTTATTTGCAAATATTATCGGATTAAAGTTGTCATTGGAGCCGTGGCAGCCTCGTTACAGTGCAGACAAGTGGGCCAAGGGTGTTGGAGCAAGGTGGAGGTGATTATCCCATAAATCCCCCTTGGAGCTGTCCAGAAGGGAATGTAGGCACTGCAGGGTGGGGTGGGAGCAGGAGGGACCCTACTGGAACAGGAATCCCCCCCTCCTTTGCATAGGGAGGGAATAGGTTTTATGGAGCTCTGGCCCTGTCACATCTACCCCTGTCCCCCCCTGGTTTGTCCCCGGGGGGGGTCACTGCCAGCCCCTCCTTG
>VYXD01007110.1:491075-502413 GCA_013397195.1 Hylia prasina | reverse complement strand
CCCTCCCACCCCGCCATTGGCTCCGCCCTGCCCCGGTGCCCGGTTTCCCCCCCCCGGTGCCCTGTTCCCCGTCCCCCTGGTCCCCGGTCGGTGACGCGCTGCCGCCCCCAGTCGCTGCTGGTGCCAGGGAGCCGCCGGGGACGCCGCGGCAGCGCCATCGGGCTGGGCTCGGTGGAAGAGGTGGGTACCTCCCTGTCCCCCCTCGGTGTCCTCCCGGTCGCCGGTGTTCCCCCCGTTAACGGCGCCCCGCAGGCACTGCTGGTGCCCGGGAAGAGCCCGTCGCGGCGGCGGCCCGGCCCGCTCGGCTCCCGCCGCTCCAGCGCCATCGGCATCGAGAGCATCCAGGAGGCGCCGGCCGGCAGGTGAGCGCCGGTACCGGCACCGCCGCTGTCCCCTCCCACTGTCACCTCCCGCTGTCACCTCACTGCCGTCGCCTCCCCACAGGGACGGCCCCGCAGCCGCCGACGGCTCCAGCTCCACACACAGTTCCCCCGAGAGCCGCCGGAACCCCGACAGGTCCCGCAGCTGGCACCGGGATCGGGGACAGGAGGGCACTGGAATGGGGTGGCACCGGGGCGGGAATACATGAGGAAGGCACTGGGATGGTGTGGCAAGGGGTATGGGGTGATTCCCAAGACAAGGTGGCATGGGGACAGGGTGACATCAGGGTGACACGGGGACTGGAGGACACTGGCACGGTGCCGCGCAAGGACAGGGTGACACCAGGATGGGATGGCACAGGGATGGGCACTGGGACAGGGCAAGATGACACAGGGACTGGAGGGATGAGACAGCAAAGGAATGCAATGGGCCGGGCTGGCACAGGCATGGAATGACCCCAGGACAAGATGGCACCAGGATGGTTGGCACAGGGCAGCATGGGGACAAGACATCAGAGGGACAGTGTCACAGGGACAGGTTCACCCAAGGGCTGAGTGGCACAGGGTCTGTATGTCCCAGGGATAAGGTGGCAGGGTGCTGCAGGGTGGCACTTGGTGGCTTGGATGCAAGTTGGCATGAAGGTGGGTGGCACAGGGACACATGGCATGGGGACAGGTTGGTATGATGACAAGAGACATGGGGACACGATTGCACGGGTCTGGGACCTCCCAGGGATGGGGTGGGGACAGGGACATGCCAGGGATAGGGTGACATGAGGATCCAGTGTCCTGGACGGGGTGGTGTGGGGACAGGGTGTCCCGGGGCCAGCACAGCATCGCAGCGGGCCACGGTGGTGGCCACGAGGCGCGGTGCCAACCTGTTGTGGCCTTGGGGACTGTCCCTGGCCTTGGGGACTATCCCTGGCAGGGCCGAGAAGCCAGAGCCGCCGGATTTCTCCCGCTCCTCCTCCAGCGCNAGGGCTCATAGTCACCCTTCCCACCCGTGGGGGTGTCACCGCTTCGCCCCCTCTGTGTGCCACCCCCGTGCCAGGAGCTGAAGCCATCATCCCCGGTGCAGGATTTGGGGAGAAGCCCCCCAAAAAATTGGGATGTGCCCCCCTCCAGACAATCTCTGTCACCTCAAAAACCCCTTGGGTGAGGGGGTGATGCACCACAAAGGGGCCCCAGGGTGACATGAGGATCCAGTGTCCTGGACGGGGTGGTGTGGGGACAGGGTGTCCCGGGGCCAGCACAGCATCGCAGCGGGCCACGGTGGTGGCCACGAGGCGCGGTGCCAACCTGTTGTGGCCTTGGGGACTGTCCCTGGCCTTGGGGACTATCCCTGGCAGGGCCGAGAAGCCAGAGCCGCCGGATTTCTCCCGCTCCTCCTCCAGCGCCAGTAGCTTCGGCAGCGCCGCGGAGGAGCCCGGCGAGCCGGGACGGGTACGGGGAGCCCGGGCAGGGGGTCCGGGGGGGNGCCATGACCCCAAAATGAAGAGTGGGTCCAACCCCAGCATCATCCCCTCCCCCCCCCAAAAAGAGGGGACTCAAATCCAGGGTAACCCCAAAGTGGAGCTCCCCCTCCCCCCCTTTATTTTAAGGGAAAAAAGTTCCGGAATGCACCGGAGGCTGGAATTTGGGGGGAGGGGGAGGAATATTTTTTCACACCCTCCCAAACTGTGTTTGTGTTTCCCGTGAGTCCTGTATAAAATAAAGGTTTATTTATCGCTACAGTGGGGAGGGTCTCCAATATCTAGGGGGTCCCCAAAACCCCAAACATNGCCTCTCTGAACGCCCCCCTCTCCCTCAGGAGAGCCGCTCGCCCTCGGGGAGCCACCGCGACGCCTTCACTGACACCCCCTGGCCGGATGACCCCCCCGGGACCCCCCCAGGTAGCCCAGCACCCCCGGGTCGGGGCGCCGCGGGGCTGGGGNTTTTGGAGGGTCATTTAGCCAAACGTTGGGGTTTCACAGCAGCTGGGCCAAGCAAAGCCTTTCTTTGATGGTCGCTATTTTTAGGGTGCTCCATGTACCCCAAAATATGGCAGGCCATGGTCTCAACCCCCCCAGAATAGTGCCTCTTTTGGGTCTGCTGGTCAGCCCGGCGTCAGGAGTGGCATTTGGCCATGGCCCCGGTGGCCACCGGCATCCTGCCAACCCCCTGGCCAAGGGAAAGTGGTTCCCACCCCCCCCGAACCCCCAAAAACCACGCGGCACCCCGGGAGTGGTTAAACATAGCTCGGGGCTGCCCGAGTTCTGGGAAGTGCCAGCAGCCAGGCCTCGGTTGGGATTTGGCGATGCCGGGAGGGACAAAGGGCACCAGGCAAAGAGGGGGGGTCAGACCCCCCCCAAATCCAGCCCTGCCGGAGTCACTGCCTGCACCCACTCCGAAGGATCCTGTTTAATGAGGAACTGGATTTTTAATTATAAAACTGGTGAATGAATAAAAAACCAAGGGAGGGTGTTTAGGGGGGTTTTGGAGGGACCTGGGAGATTTGGGGGAGGCAGGGCAATGTTTTCCCAGCCATTTGCACAAGCACAGGAACTCATTGGGCACCGTGGGGCTTTCGTGTGCGCACAGGGACTTCTGCACGTGCCAGGGGTAATTTGCACAAGCACAGTGACTTTGGCACGTGTTTGCACTGTACATTTTCAGTATGGATGTGCACGGTGACCCACAGTGACAGTCACACGTGCACAGTGGCTTTTATACATGGAGAGGGGAATTTGAGCACAGTGGCATCTGCATGTGCACTGAGCCATTTGCAGCAGCAGTGATATCTGCACATGCAAGGCACTACGTGCCATGACATCTCAGTGGCACCTGCACATGCACGGTGACATTTGCACACTCAAGGCACCTTTTGCTCAGCTCAGGCAGCGTCTGCAAGTGCACGGTGACACTGGCACAGTGACGTTTGCATGTTCAAGGCACTGTGCCCACTTGCACAGTGACACTGGCACAAGCACATTTGTGCACAAGCCCTTTCCCCTTTCGACCCCACCTACTAATTACCTCCCTAATTACCTTATCCTAATGAAGGGAGTGTGTCCTAGGGTGTCCCACCCTTTACATCCCGCTTTGCTGCCTTTACCCTCCTTCCACAATCCCAGCCCCAACCGCTCCCAAATCCCTCCCGGGGCAGCAAATTGCTTTAACCTGCAGAATTTTAGAACAAAATAAATCACTGAGGAGACAAAAAACCCCCAAGTTTAGGGACAAATTAACCCAATGAGTTAATTTTTTTTCCCATCTTCGTGTGGTCTCTGGCTCCCCAAGCATGTGACGAGCTGGGCACCAGGGTCAGTCCTTAGCCAAGGGACCACAGAGGCATTTTGGGACCCAGCCCCATCGCGCTTCGCTCAAAGAGGGGGTTTTATCCACCGAGGCTCCGGCTGCCATCCCAAATCCTGTGGTGGGTTTGGGATAGGCCAGGGAACGCTGCTAATTATAGGGAAGGAACCATGTATTTACAGAGGCAGCTCCCAGCACCAAACCACCGGCGGCTGCTTTAGCTCCGCTGAGTCTCTCTGTTCTCTCTCTCTCCTCTTTCCTGGGCGCTGCTGTCCACAAAAAAAATAAAAAGGGGGGATGAATTAAAAATAAATCCCCCTCGGTGATTTGCAAGAGGCACTTTAGCAGAGGAGGAGGAGGAGGAGGAGGCCGAGGAAGGGCAGGAGCAGGGGCATGGCAGGGCGGGCAGCAGTGTTGCAGTGGCCTCGGTTGGAGCCGATGCAGGCAGCGTAAGCCATGGCGTGGGGGATGTAGTTCTGCTCGTGGACCCCGTGCAGCAGGTGGGCCATGGGCCCGCGGGCGAACACGGCCACATCCTCACCGCCGTGGGTCTCCTGCCGCAGCGGCACGGCCGACTGCGCCTGGTAGTCGGCGTGTGCTGGGGGAAAACAGCAAAAGTGAGAATCGTTTAAGAACCCAGCTCATTTTAGCCAAGCTGGGACGATTTGAAGGGGTTTTAGCCCAAAACATACCAAAATCCACGGCAGAGACGTTTTCTCGCTCGCCTGCCACAATTTTATAGCCGGGGCCGTTGCCATAGAGGATGGAGGTGAAGGGTTTGCGGTCCACATCGCTCTGCATCGGGGCCAGACCTGGTGATGTGGCACAGTCACCAGGATGGAATCTCCCCATGGTGTCCCCAAGCTGTCCCCAGGCTGTCCCCAAGCTGTCCCCGGCACCGTGGCTGGGCAGGGCTCACCAAAGATGGGGTTTCCACGGGGGGTGTAGCCGCCGAAGGTGAAGACGTGCGAGTGGTCGGCGGTGACAACGCTGAGCGTGTCCTGGGTGGACGTGAGGCGTGTGGCCAGCCCGATGGCCCTGTCCAGCTCCACTGCCTCGTGCAGCGCCTGCTTTGCCTTCCCCTCGTGGTGCCCGTGGTCGATGCGGCCGCCTGCGGAACTCAGCACTGCTCGGCACTGCCCTCCTCTTCCCAGCCTTGCAACCCCGCTTTATTTCCTTTCTGTGTCCCCCCATTACCTTACTTATCCCTTCTTTTTACATCCCACATCCTCCCTTTTGCATCCCTATCAGCCCTTTGATTCTTCCTTCCCCCTACCCTTTATCCATTTTCACCCCTTTTATCCCTCTCTTTTTGCACCTTCATTGCCTGTTACCCCTCTTTTTGCAACCTCCATATTCCCTTTATCTGTCATTTGTGTATCCCCCATCACCCCCTTATCCTTCCTCCCTGTCATCCCCTTTTTTTGCACTCCCATCTCCCCATTATCCTCCCTTTGGCACCATCACCATTAATCCTCATTTTTGTTCTTCCATCACGCCCTTCATTATCCTTTTGCACCTTCCAGTCCTCACTTTTTGTACCTCCCCTTTATCCAATTCCTTTTTGCACTTTCTTTTTCACCCCTTTTTCCCCTCCCCCTNCTTTTTCACCCCTTTTTCCCTCCCCCTTTCGTATCCCCATCACCCCCTTTATTCTCCTTTCACACCCTTCTTTTATCCAATTCCCCCCTTTTTGCACCCTCCTTGCCCCCTTTTGTCCCCCATTTTTGCACCCCCATGAAACTCCCACCTTCAACCAGGAGGAAGAACCCTCGGGGATTTTTCTGGAGCATCCTGATGGCCACGGACACCATCTCACTGAGGGATGGATCTGTCTCATTGTTCCTGTCCAGCTCATACATCATGTCCCCTGGCTCGAAGAGGCCTGGTGACAGGGACACTGCTGGGGACATCCTTTTCCCACCAAAAGAAAAAGAGGGGGCCAAATCCTGCTCCTCATGCTGACTCAAATGTTTCACACACCATCGGATCCAGGAAGATTAGATAGAAGCCAGGGGATAATCCCAGCCCTTCCTTCCTCCTGCCGGGCTGGATTCCACATTCCAGATAGGATGGGAATTTCACTGCTGACAAAAGAACTGCATCCCTAGGGAGGAGATGTGGCCCAGGGTGGGAGTAGCAGCATCCTTGGGGGTGTAACATTGTCCTTGGGGGACAGCACATCCTTGAGAACACACCAGCATCCCCAAGGTGAGGCACCAGCCTTTCCAGGGAAATTGCAGCCTCTTTGGGAAGTACCAGCATCCCTGGGGGCAGCAGTAGCACCACCCTTGGGCGTGTAACAGGATCTCTTTGGGGTACCACCATCCCCAGGGGGGTAACAGTATCGTCTGTGGGGTACCAAGGGAAAAGAAACATCTTTGGGGGCTACCAGCATGTCCAGGACAGGGCACCACCATCCCTTGGAGGCAGCAGCACACCTGGGAGGATAACTGGCCACTGCAGCTGCCCCAGCATGCCAGGACAGGACAGGGGTTCCCCTAAAGCACCCAGATGATGCCAGGGCACCCTTGGGTGCAGGGACTCACCCAGCAGGAAGTCGACGCGGCTGAGGTTGAGCGCCAGCAGCCCTCGTCGGTGCCAGACATACTCAGCAACCTGGGAACAGGGGACAGGCATTGTCACCTCTCCATAGCCTCTGCCGTCCCCCACAGACGCTCCCCAAAATATTCCACGCCCCAGGAATGGCTCTGTAGGGTTGCAGTGGGGTGATGTTTGTGTCCCCACCCCAGGAGAGTCCCTGTCACCTTGCCGCGGGGCTTGGCCTCCTGCCACGCCTGGACGAGGTTCCTGCCGTCCAGGCGGGTGCCCCGATGCTTCTCCTCACGGGGATATTCCACATCACTGACGTTTTTGGGGTACATATATTTCCGCCCTCCACCCAGGATCACCTGCAGAAGAGGGGAGGAAATACAGTTTTAAATAATTTTTAATTATTTTAAACTTCCCCCTCCAGCTGGGGTTTAATGGTGGAAGACCCCGAAGGGGCGGAGCAGGATGTCCAGGAAAGCCCTGGTGTTGTGGGCAAAAACACCCGAGGAATTTCACCTCGCTCAAAATAACCCCGAATTTCTTCCTATTAATTAAAACCCAGGACAAAAATAACCATTTCCAGCAGGGATTTGGCTTTTTGAGTATTTTTTTCCCCCCATCTGTGGGAAGGATGCTCCACATCGGGATCCCCACATGAACCCGCTGGGATGGAGCCCCATCCCGCGGCTCTCCCTGTTTGCTTTGGAGCCTGATTTATTTGGCCTCTGTTATTTATAACCTAGCAGAGATTTTATGGTTTTTTTTGTATTTTTCCCCCTTTCTCCGCGTAGAAGGTGAATTATAAAGCTGCAAAATACCAACACCAAAATTATTAACAAAAAAAAAAAAGGAAAAAAAAAAAGTCTTTTCCCCACTATATAATTATTTCCAGCCTGGGACAGACTTAAAATTATATTAAAGGGAAAAAAAACAGCAAAAGAGGCTATTAAAGAGCTAAATAACAGGCTGGGATGTTTTGCTTTGGGGCTATTTTGAAGGACAGAAGAAGATTTATTTACAGTGCTGAATTTCTGCATAAATCTGCAAGGAGCAGAACTGGGGGGAAAAGGAAGAGTTTTGGGTCTGGGAAGATTGGGAAGGAGGAGGCTAAGATGATTTGTGGGTCTGGGGCTTGGTCCTACAGGTGCTTGTGGTCCCAGACCTATGTTTGAGTGTCCTGGTCCAATGTCCACATGAAAGTGGTGGTACCCCACCCATGGTGGTCCTGGTCCCATACTTGATGAGAGTCCCAAGTCTGCACCCATGGGTGGTCCTGATCCCCGATCTGCTGGGGTCTCTGACTCTGACCATTGGGTGGTCCTGGTTCTGCACCCATGGGTGGTCCACCGTTGCTTCAGGGTCCCAACTCTGCACCCATTGGTGGTCCTGGCCCCATATCTACCCACAATCCTGGTCCTGCACCCACGGGTGGTCTCAGCCTCACATTTGCAGGGGTGGTCCTTGTCTTGTACCCACTCACAGTCCTGACCCTGCACCCCTTGGTGGTTCCAGCCCAACATCTCCTGGGAGTTGTGGCTCTTCAACCAGTGGTGGTTCAGCCCAACATCTTGTGGGAGTCCTGGCTCTTCCACCAGTGGTGGTTCCAGCCCAACATCCCCTGGGAGTCCTGGCTCTTCAACCACTGGTGGTCTTGGTCACACAGATCTATCTACGGCCCTGTCCCCACCCTAGGGTGGCTCCAACCCCCACTCCAGGCTGTCCTGGTCCCCTCCCCGCTGACTCGAGGGCACATTCCTGGTGTCCTCATCCCTACCTCGATCTCAGGGATGTTCTCCACCAGCTGCCGGGCGATGTCCTTGCAGCCACCCTCCAGGGCATCGGGGGGCATCTCTCCATCCGAGTACCAGTCGCGGTTGGCAGAGTGGGCATAGGCAGCGCTGGGCGTGGCGTGGGTCACGCGCGTGGTGGTGACAATGCCCACGGCCTTGCCTGCACCAGCAGTTCAGGGGACAATGGTGAGAACACACCCAAATCCCCCCTCCTGCCCAGGAGTCCCTCAGTCTCTCACCTGCCTCCTTGGCCCAGCGGAGGATGGAGGTCACCTCCTGGCCCTTAGTGGTGTTGCAGCGGTCCCGGGTGACACCGGCGCTGACCCCCAGTGTCCCCTCGTTAGCTTTGACACCACAGAGGTAGGCAGTGGCTGTGCCTGCACTGTCGGGCACCTGGGCATTGGTGTTGTAGGTCTGGAAGGTGGGAGATGGATAAACCACAACAGTTATCACCACCATCATTGTCTCCACCACCAACAGTACCACTGACAGCACCATCATTCCCACTCTGGGAATGGTGTTTGGCTGCACCAGAACCCCATCCCACCTATGTCCCCTCTCTTTTGCCTCTTGCCCTTCATTTTACCCCCTGCTCCCTCCACCATGGTGGCACATCCCCCCTCACTGCATTTTGCTGCCTTTAGCCTTTTTTCAGTTCATCTTTTGGCAGGGAGATGGAAGCCACTGCCACGGGCATCCCCACGGGGTGAACGGAGGTGGCTGCTGACTTCAAATTGAATGATTATTTTAAAATGTTTTGTTCAGCAAAACGACCTCAGGAGAAGCAGAGGGGTCCCGTGGCATCCCGCAGCCGGCAGGCTCCTCCTGCCCCCCCTCCCCGTTCCCACGGCCGGCCCCTGGCATGGCCAGCGGGCGCTGGAGCCAGCTCCCTTTGCCCGCCCCTGACCTAATTTCGGCTCGGTCGATGCCGCCTGCCCGTGTCCTTGTGGTGGGCGTCATGTCCCCGTGGGCGCCCCGGGGGGCTCACCTTGGCCAGGGCCACGAAGGGGAACTTGTCCATCTCCAGCAGGCTCTCTTCGCCCTGCCCCTGCAGCTGCCCTTTGAGGATGCGGGCGGCCGTGACCGTGGAGACGCCCATTCCTGCGGGACACCGTCAGCCACGCAGGGACAGCCCGGCGGCACCGGGCAGCACAACCCACTCCATGTAAACCCTGCTCATCTCAGGTTACTGCAGACCCACTTTAGCCCATCATCCAGTTTATCCCATCCTTCAGTTTATCATAGCAACCAATTTTTTGCAAGCCCAGTTTATTGTGCAGCCAGCTTGTCCCATCTCCCAGTTTATCCCAGCAGCCACTTTTCATTGCAAAGCCAGTTTATCACAGAACCCAGTTTATTGCAACACCCAACCTTTTGCAAATCCAATTCATTCCAGCATACAGTTTATCCCAAACCCAATTTATCACAGCACTCAACTTACTCTAAATCCAGTTCATACCAGCACCCAGTTTACCCCAGCACCCAACTTAAAGCAAACCAAACTGATTGCAGCAACCAATATTTTTTGCAAATCCAGTTTATCCAGCACCCAGTTTATTGTAAACTCAATTTACCATCGCACCCATTTTTTTGCAAATCCAGTTCATTGCAGCACCCAGTTTACCCCAGCACAGACCTTTTTGCAAACCCGGTTTACCCAAGCACCCAACTTACTGGAACCCCAGTTTATCCCAGCACCCAGTTTATACCAGAACACAACTCACCACAGCACCTATTTTTCCACAACACCCAATGTGTCGAAGCCCTAGTTTATCACAACACCGACTTTATTGCACCCACTTCATCAGCCCCTCATAACCCCCAGCCCCGCTGCCCCCACCCAGGGTGGGTGCTTCCCTCCCATCTCACCGTCCCCCAGGAAGAGGATGAGGTTCTTGGCCACATTCTGGTTGAGGCGCTGGAGCCGCAGCGCGTTCCGCAGGGTCTCCTGTGCCTGCCGCCGCCAGTACTCGGGGTCCTTCTCCCTCTCTGCAGGGGAACCGGGCTCATAGCACCCAACAGCGCCCACTCTTGGGGTGCCGCCCCTCCAAGCCTCACCTACCCGGGATCAGCGATGCCGAGCAGAGCTGGGCGAGGAGGAGGATGAACAGAGCCTTCATTCTGCAGCGCTGAGCCGGTGCTGCCAGAAGAGAACTGCAGGGTAGGTGGCACCCGCTCGTGCCTCAGTTTCCCCACCAAGACCTTTGCCCCGGGGTCAGCCAAGCGAGGCCTGAAAGAAATGTCGCCTCCCTGCACAGTCACCGATGTGACCCCCCTGAGGACGTGCCAATTTACCACCACCCCCCACCTCGCGCCTCCTCCCCTGACCATCAGTCCCATGAGGCGTCACCTCACTGTCACCAACCCGAGCTGAGGGAAGCCGGCACGGCCCCTGTGGCACAGTGGAGTCCCCACGACATGGCCATGTCCCCATCATGTGCTTGTATACCTCTTACGAGTCCCCATCATGTGTCCCTGTCATATCTGTGTTCCCATCCCATGTCCATGGCTCCACTACACGCCTGCAATCCCAGCACACACCCATGTCCCCACCACATCTCCTGTCCCTAATATACCCCCATGTGCCCATCACACATCCCGTCCCGATTCCCAGCCTGTTCCCATTATGTGTCCATCCCCATCACACACCTGTACCCCTGCTGGGCACCCATGTCCCCACATGACCACGTCCCCTCACACATCCATGTCCTTGCTGCACGTCCATGTCCCCATCCCATGTCTGTGTGCTCACCACATGCTCGTGGCCCCACTGCATGTCTGTGTCCCTGTTGCACACCCGTGTCCCTACTGCATGTCTGTGTCCCTGTTGCACACTCGTGTCCCTACCACATCTGTGTCCCCGTTGCATGCCTGTGTCCCTGTTGTGCATCCACGTCCCCATCGCATGTCCATGTCCCCATGACACCCCCGTGTCCCCACCACATGCCCGTGTCCCTGTTGCACACCCACGTCCCCACCACACTCCCGTGTCCCCATGGCACCTCCGAGCCCCCACGGCACTTTCCTGTCCCCATCGCCCCCACATCCCCGTGGCACCTCCCCTCCGCTGCAGGCCCCCTCACCCCTCTCTCCCCGGAGACCCTCCCTCCCCCGGGATGGCAGCGGTGGCCCCAGGGGGACCTTACCGGGGATAGGGGATGTCACACACTTACCCGCACTAACTTGGGTCCCGACACCCACGTCCCTCTGGGCGGCAGGAGGAGGCCGGGCCGGGGGGACCGCGAGCCCTTAAATCCCCCCGCACCCGGCCTTCGCCTCCTCCTCCTCCCCTTCCTCCACCCTCCCCCTGCTGCCAGCAAG
>VYXD01007110.1:472566-488305 GCA_013397195.1 Hylia prasina | reverse complement strand
CGAGTGAGTGGGGATTTGTGCCCGGAGCTGCTAATTTCAGCTATCTGCAAAGTACCAAAATAGGTGGAAAAAAGTGAAAGGGGTTGGCGAAAAAAGAGGATCCAAACAAAGATTTTCTCCACGATAAAATCTTGCAGTTGAGGCTCTTTCACCTCGTGGTTCTCAGGCTCCAGGCGGGCAGCCAGGAAAAATTTTGGGGCTGCAAACAGAGATTTCAGTACAACCAAGGAGGGACATCACCTCTTTGTTTTAACCCTTTCTCTGCCCCAGGTGGGTTTTGTGGTTAATTAAGCTGAGGCTGGGATTTGGGATCTGGGGAGAGGGTGAGACTTGTTATTAAGTGTGCAAAGGGAGGTTTGGGAATGCGTCTCTTGGAAACAAGGCTGAGAACCGGTGCTTTCGTTCTGCCAGGGAAAACTGAGGCACGGCTGTGCAGGGTAGGGATCAACTCATCCCTTTGGGATTGATCGCAGCGGGATGGGGACATCCAGATGGGTGTAAATACCCTCCCTGTGCTGATTGTGAGTGAAGGGTTGTGAGTAGTGCCGCTCGGGCCATCGGTGGCAGGGTCAGGGTGGATTTGGGGGTGCTCAGCCCCTCTGTGGGGAGTGGAGGGTTGTTTGCTCCATCGGGAGACAATCCGGCTGGATGGCAGGGCAGTGCCAGGGGGAAGGAAACGGCGGCGGCATGATAAGGGCCGGCTGCCAACCCATGAGGTTTTCCTTGTTTTTCTGCCGGGGATGAGATAAGAGCTGGGCACAGGCACAAGATAGTGCCCGGGGGACACGGCGCCGCCGGGAGGGAGCCTATCCACAGCTGAAATTCCTGGTGCTGTCGTCTTTGGGTGCTCACAGGGACGTGTCTCCAGGTGTTTCGTGGTGCGCAGGGTTCCTGGATGAGGCGTAGAGCAGGAGTGAGCCGGTAGTGCCAGGGTGAAAAGCCACTTTCTCTGCTGCCAGCCTTTCCCAGGTGCCTGTAACTCCGGGGTTCCCTGGCACAGGGGGGTCCCTCTCCCCGCTGCAGGGCGGGGGTGGATCCGGCTTTTTTCCAGGCTGAAGGGGAGGTTGCACAACCCAGCCCCGGGGGAAAGTGAGGCGGGTTCGGGCTTTGCTCAGCTCTTGGCTCCGGCCCTCTTTGCTTTCCATAACCATCCTCCGGCGTTTGTGTAGTGCTTTACTACCTCAGAGCCATTCGGGATTTTGCTCTCCGGAGGAGGAGGTGGCTTTAGAAGGTGTGTAAACCTTCCTTATCCTTCATCCTCTTCCTCAATCCCGGGCCACTGAGCACCTCTGTTGCTGATCTCCCTGTGCAGATGTCGACCTACAAACGGGCGACGCTGGACGACGAGGACCCCTTGGACTCCCTTGGGGACGGTGATGGATACCCCAATGGCTTTCAGGTAGAGCTTCACATGTCTTTTAGGGAGGAAAAAGGGGATTTTGTGTCCTGGCAAGCAGCAAAGGGGGTGCAGAAGGGTTTTCTACATGGAAGCAGTGTCTGAGGGGTAAAGTCCAGTGTAGGCAGAGCCATGTTGGCTCCTGCCACTGTTGCCCTTCGCTCCCCTTCTGGTACAGGGAGCCAGCAGGGCCATATCCTGCCTCCACTGTTTCAATACTCCACCTCCCAGTTTTTCTGCTGCCAAACCCCTTCCTAGCATGGTTGGAGTGAACCATTGTCGCAGCACTGGGAGTTTTGTCCCCACACAAAAGGGGATTAGGTTAATTCCTCCCCAAGCAGTGGGAAAGCAGCTTAAAGAGGGCCAAGGATGGCAAGGAAAAAACCCCACGGCTGCCAGTGTCCAGCCTCACTGGGAAGAGTTCAGGTCTGGAGAGATCCTCTCTCCTGGCCCCAGTCCCAGCTCCATCAGTCTCTAGAATGGTGGTTTCTGCCCCAAATGTGTTTTTACTTTTCCCAGCGGGGCAGTCTCCATTTGCCGTCACATCGAGATGTTTCCTGGGGATGTTTTTCAGCTGAGTGGGAGTATCCTGTTAAGGCACTTTCTGATGGATCCCCCACTCTGTCCCAGTGCTGGCAGTGGGGACGGGGACAGCCGTGGGGTTATGCTGTGCTCAAGGAGGGGTTCAGGGTGGCATGGGATAGCAGGTGAGCCCTCTAAAGCGCTTGTCCAGCTTCCTTTCCTGCCATTGTACCGCCCTTCCTGCCCGGTTTCTGGAAGGCAGCTGCTGCCTTTCCCAGCCCAATCCATGACGGATCCCTTGCTGGGGCTAAATTTCTGCTGTGGGCTGTGGGAAGCAAAATGGGGGCTGCGTCAGTGAGTTTTTCTGCCAGCGGGGAGACGACGCTGCTCTTCCCGCAGGTGAACTTCCGCGGCTCACGGGGCAGCCGGGGGTGCTGGGCCGAGCGGACACGTGCTGAAAAGCACCTGGTGGTGCTGGTGGGGGTGCTGGCGGTGCTGCTTGTGGCCTGTCTGCTGGGACTCATCTTCCAGTACAGAGCCAGTAAGTCCTTTAGTCATTTTTTGGGGGCCAAAACTCCCCCAGGAAAGGGAGGATCCTGGGCTCAGCCTCTGCATGCACACAACTGAGGCAGAGCACCTTATCCAAACAACCAGAGGGGGTGGTTTGTTCAAGCTTTGAGTAAACAGTTGTGCAGGGATCCTGCCCCCTTGACCAGGGTGGGTTGCTGGCGAGTTCCCAGAACATGATATCTGATGCAAGCATGGCATGCTTACCTACACCCCTCACCCCAGAACAGGATTCTTGGGTGTCAAATAGGATGTTCAGGTGTGGGGTGAGATCTTTGGGCTCAAGACAGGGCAGTCACCTGCACCCCTTAACCTCAGGGCGAGATCCCCAGATGCAGGATAAGGTGTTTCTCTGCTGTTTTATCCTGGAGCTGATGCCTCAGCACAGGATGGATCATTTCTCTGCATCCTTCACCCCAGGGTGGATGATTGGGCACTGGGCAGGATCTTTGGGCATAAGATGAGATGCTTGCCCTGGAATGGGATGGTTGGGCAGGATGTTCAGACGTAGGTCTGCATGCTAGTCCATATTGCTTGCCCTAGAGCAGGGTGGTAAGTTACAAGGTGGGGTGTTTGCTGCATCCTTCACCTCAGGGCAGGATGCTCTGTGGTGCCACTCATCTTGCTGTGGCCGAGGAGCTGAACTTGTCCCTGACCCCCAGGGCCACCTGCCGTGTGCCTGTCGGAAGCCTGCATCTCTGTCACCAGCTCCATCCTCAGCTCGCTGGACCGTGCAGTGAATCCCTGCGAGGATTTCTTCAGCTATGCCTGCGGGGGCTGGATCAAGGCCAACCCCCTCCCTGATGGTCACTCACGCTGGGGCACCTTCAACAACCTCTGGGAGCACAACCAGGCCATCATGAAGCACCTGCTGGGTGAGTGTGTGGGAGCGGGGGGACCCTGCAATGGTCAGGGCTCTGTTAGGTCCAGGGGATGCCAAAAACAGATGCATGGAAATAAGAGGTTGGAATTGAACTCCAGCGTCAAACCAGTCTGACATACATGCCATGAAGACACTGAGAAACAGATCCTGGCTGTGTTTGCTCTCCTAGATCCTGAGGTTTTTGACTGTGGTGTTGCTAGTCTTTGGTGCTGCATAGGGAAAAGGCCTCTGCTCTGTAAACGCCATGGTGGCATTCCCAGGAGCTCTGAAATTCAGGATTTACACTCCAGACTGCATCTAGAGGCTGTAGTGCCCCAGTATCACCCCAAGGATATGCGTTTTTCCTGTTTTATAACTTGCAGCCTTTTGGGGGGCTGGCTGCCAGTATGGCCATTTTTTGGGGGCCAAAACTCCCCCAGCAAAGGGAGGGCCTCTGCGTGCGAACACCGAAGCAGAGCGGCTTATCCCAGCAACTGGCGGGGACGGTTTGTTCAAGCTTTGAGCAAACAACTGGCTCCTTATCAGCACTTTCCACCGCGCCAGGGCTGATTATCTGGAAAGAGAAGGTTTACGAAGTGTGTTGTCTTTTGAGAGAAAGGGGGTGGCGCGGGAACAGCTTCGTCCCTGGCTTTTCCCGCAGAAATCTGGCGCTGGTTTTACCGGGAGAAGAGACTGGGCCTCCAGCCAAGTGGTTGTGTTCGGCATTTCCTTGAATTCCTTGGAGCTGAGGGACCTTTAGTTAATAAAACCACACAGCTGGGAAGCCAAAGGTGCTGGCTGTGTCATCAGGAAAATAAATAAAAAAACCCCAAAACCCCTCTGGGGAAGCAGAATTTTAGCTGGGGAGATGAAAGGAAGGTTTTGGAGGCAGAGGAGAAAAATAGGTTTATTGTTCCTTTTTGCAGGAATAAATAATACAGGTCTAGGGGGCACCAGCACAGAGGCAAGGGCAGCAACCCACAGCTGGATGATGCTGGGAAAATACCAGAGCTGGAAAAATAAAAATGCTTTTTGATTTTTTTTTTTTTTCTTTATCTTTTGTCCCCAGAGAGCTGGAGCGGTCACTGTGGATGGGAAAGGAGACCGGGGGGGGCAGGAGGCCAGGAAGGGATGGGGCCAACGGGACGCCCGTGGAGGCATGGTGGGGACTGTTGGGACAATCCTTGCTGCCTTTTTGGAGCCTAGCCTTGCCCAAAATGGGGCTGAATCATTCTGGGTCCAGTGGATGCCCATCCCTGGAGCCCCATGTGATTCTCCCTGTGTGCCTCCCACAGAAAACACCACGGCCAATGTGTCAAGCGAGGCAGAGCGCAAGGCACAGCGCTATTACCAAGCCTGCATGAATGAGAGCAAGATCGAGGAGCTGCAAGCCACCCCGCTTGTGGAACTCATCCAAAAGGTTTGTCCCAGTCCTTGTGGAAAAGCCATCTTCCCTCTGCAAAATGAGGGGAAAAGCTCAGTCATGGGCAGTCCCAGTACTCTCCAGACTCCATTCTTGGTGCTTTGTGGAGAAGAGCATCCCCCAGGTCAGGCAGGCAGAGGCAGGGTTTATAATCCTACAGTGGAGCTTTTTAGCCCTTTTGCAAGATGTTTCCCCTCAGGATGGATATTGAGGGGATATTTAAGCAATTTCAGGTGGAGGTTTCTTACTTGAAAGTTGGTTGCTGTCTGTCCCCAGCTGGGTGGCTGGAACATCACAGGTACCTGTGCTGGTGACTTCAACGAGACGCTGCGGGAGGTGACAGCGCATTATCGCACCTCGCCCTTCTTTTCTGTCTACGTCAGCGCTGACTCCAAGAACTCCAACAGCAACGTCATACAGGTGGATCAGTCGGGGCTGGGCCTGCCATCACGGGATTACTACCTGAACAAGACGGAGAATGAGAAGGTGAGGGTGTCAGGGGAAATGTGGGTTGGCTGGGGGGATGCCGTGGGTGAGTGGCATCTGCCGTGCTGATCCCGCCTGTCCGACCATGCAGGTGCTTGCCGGGTACCTGAACTACATGGTGCAGCTGGGGATGTTCCTGGGAGGCACTGATGAGGAGTCAACACGGCAGCAGATGCAGCAGATCTTGGACTTTGAGACAGCCTTGGCCAACATCACCATCCCGCAGGAGAAGCACCGGGATGAAGAGCTCATCTACCATAAAATGACAGCAGGAGACCTAAAGGTAGAAATGGAGCTTGTGAGCTTCCCCATTCTGCTGTGGTTTGAGAAGTGGGGTGGATGGATGGAGGTGATGCAGCTCCTCTGGGAATCCTGACACAGCCTGGGAAGCTCTTGTACAACAGCTTGGCCTATGTCCTCCTTGGGGAAATCCTACTCTGACCCTTCCTCCCAGCCTCTGGACCACCCCTGGGGCCGGCAGCTATCCTACTACAGCACTTATGTCCTCCTGGCACTGCTGCCCCTGGACGTCAGCCTGGTCACCTCCCAGTGTCCCCAGAGGGGCTCTAATGACTTGTGTCAACATCTCTGACATCCACCCCACTTTCTTTTTCTTCTTTGTGGGAGGAAATTGTTTACTCCCCTCCAACCTTTCAAGGATGCTGCTGTTCTGGGCACTGGCCTCTGCAAAGTCAGCTGAATCCATCAAGTGGGGACTGATACAGCCAATTCCAGCTCAAGAAGTAGCTGCTACCCCCTGCAGTGGTTTTTAGGTCCATAGCAGTGGTGTGGCTTTTACAGGAGCTGGCACCGGCTGTGGACTGGATGCCCTTCCTCTCCACGGTCTTCTACCCTGTGGAGCTCAACGAGTCAGAGCCCGTTGTGGTCTATGCCAAGGAGTACCTGGAGCAGGTCTCTGACCTCATCATGGCCACAGATAAGTGGTGAGAACCCCCAGCCTGTATGGAGACCCGGGTACCCAGGGTGGGCAGGAATGTGCTGCTGCCTACTCACCATCTCTCACCATAGTCTCCTCAACAACTACATGATCTGGAACCTGGTGCGGAAAACCAGCCCACTCCTTGACCAGCGTTTCCGGGATGCTGAGGAAAAATTCATGGAAGTGATGTATGGGACGAAGAAGGTGAGGGTGAAATCCCCAGTGCCCCTGCATCACCATTAAAATGGTGATGGCTTTTTATGTCAAGGCTCTGTCATGTGGCATCCAAACAGGAGAGATGTGGGGCAGATTTTGGGGTGCCAGAGGGTTGGATGGGCCAGGTAGAGCAAGGGGTGGGAATGTGGAGGGCTTTGTTCCATGGCACCACTGATGACCACCTCCTGTCCCATGTAGAGCTGCCTCCCACGCTGGAAGTTTTGCATCAGTGACACGGACAACAACTTAGGCTTCGCCCTGGGGGCCATGTTTGTCAAGGCCACTTTCGCTGAGGACAGCAAGCAGGTGGTACGTCCCCAAGGCAGCAGCATGCGAGTCCCAGTGCTGGGAAAGCCTGCAATGGTAGAACTGTTGGGGCAGACAACGTTTCTCTGTCCACCTTGTTGTGTTCACTGTGCATCTCCATGTGCCGGGTTTTTCACCCTGTGTTGTCTTGGCCTCCCAGCCTCTTCCTCCCTGTGGTGTGAAGGTCCTTGACCTCGCTGGGACAGGAAGCGAGCTGTTTGGACTGACGCTGTGCTGCCTTGTTTTGTCTAGGCAGAGGAAATGATTGCAGAGATTAAAACTGCCTTCGAGGAAAGCCTGGAGACCCTGCAGTGGATGGATGAAGAGACGAGGAAATCAGCCAAAGAGAAGGTGAGGCACTGGTGGCTGTGCTGGGGAGAGGGTGAGGGTGGAGGATGGAACTGGGCAAGCCTGTCCTCCATCTCTGGCACTGAAAGCACTCTGGTCCTTGTCACCCTCCAGGCAGATGCCATCTACAACATGATTGGCTATCCCAAATTCATCATGGACCCCAAGGAGCTGGATAAAGTCTTTAATGACGTAAGTTGGTCAGATACGTCCCCTGGGATTCTGCAGGATGTACAGGATGTGACCGTATCTCCCGTGGCCTCAGGGCAGCCTTGAACCCCAGGTTACTTCCAGAAGGATCTCACTGATGTCCTTGGCCCTTCTCTAGGGACTTCCCAGAGAGCTGTGGGCCAGTCCAGGGGTGGCTGGGGCTCTTGGTATCTCCTGCCTGGGAAAAGGAGGAGCCCTTTTCCATAATGGTGATTCATTGCCCTCCAGAGACTCTGCAGATGTTGGAGAGCAGGAGAAACAGAAGAAGCCATAACTCTGCTGGCTCTGGATGCTCAGACGTGACTGTGGAGGGAGGAATGGGGCTGGGCGATCACCACACACCACTCACGCCTTGTTCTTTTGCAGTACGAGGCTGTGTCCGACCTCTATTTTGAGAATGTCATGCAGTTTTACAACTTCTCAGCCAGGGTCACGGCTGACCAGCTCCGGAAGCCGCCAAACCGGGACCAGTAAGTCCTCTGCTCCACTCTCCTGTTGTACTCAGTGGGGAATAGCAGCATATGTGGAGCACTGGGATTTGGTATCCAGCAGCCTGTGCTGGTTTCGGGGAGATAAATTTAGGACAACGGCTTTGCAGCAAAGGTGGATGTTGTTGGAGCAAGCACAGGTGATGGTTTGTGTTGCCATGCTGGCCATGTTTGTGTTCCTGCAGGTGGAGCATGACACCTCCAACAGTCAATGCGTATTACTCTCCCACCAAGAACGAGATTGTCTTCCCTGCCGGCATCCTCCAGGCCCCCTTTTACACCCGTGCATCCCCCAAGTAAGAGCTGTGGGAAAACAGGGCAGAATTCCCAGCTTTCCTCCTATTTCCAAATCTTAGCCTAAGTTTCGTGGCTGTGGAGAGCAGAGGCTGCTTTCTTAACCTCTGCATTACCCTCCTGCAGGTCCCTGAATTTTGGTGGGATTGGCGTGGTGGTGGGCCATGAGTTGACACATGCCTTCGATGACCAAGGTATGACCACGGCCAGGTGGGTGGGCAGCTGGAGGGGTGGCCAGTATGAGATGAAGAATCCACTGTGTTTTTGCAGGCCGGGAATATGACAAAGATGGCAACCTGCGTCCCTGGTGGAAAAACTCCTCGGTGGAGGCCTTCAAGCATCAGACAGCGTGCATGGTGGAGCAGTATGGCAACTACACTGTCAATGGTGAGGCAGTCAATGGCAAGCACACCCTCGGGGAGAACATCGCTGACAACGGGGGCCTCAAGGCCGCCTACCGGGTAGGACCACGGGGCTGGGGGAGATTTGAAGAGAGACATGGTGTGGTGGGATTTGTGTTGTCTCCTGAGCCCGCTGTGCTCCCTGGTTTTCAGGCATATCAAAACTGGCTGAAAAAAAATGGGGATGAAGAAACACTCCCATCTCTCGGCCTCACCAACTACCAGCTCTTCTTCGTAGGTTTTGCACAGGTAGGTCATGTCTCACCTTGGGAGAGTGGGCACACAGATTTTTGGGGGTGGAGCATGCACAGATGGGGTTAGGTGGGTGTGATGGCAAAATGGAATCCTCCAGAGATGAGGTAGTGGATGGAGAATGAGATTGGGGTGGTGCTGGTTACAAAGGAAGACAAAGCCGAAGCTTGAGCTGCCTTGGCCCCCATCACACAGGCAGAAAGGTTGGATTCAGCACCGAGCTGGCCCCATGGTGATGCATGTCAGCACTCAGGCCCCTTGCTCTCCATTTGCAGGTGTGGTGCTCAGTTCGCACGCCAGAGAGCTCACACGAGGGGCTCATCACCGATCCCCACAGCCCCTCGCGTTTCCGCGTCATCGGCACCGTCTCCAACTCCCAGGAGTTCGCGGAGCACTTCAGCTGTCCCCCGGGCTCCCCCATGAACCCCCTTAAGAAGTGTGAAGTCTGGTGATGGGCGAGTGTCCAAGGGAACCAGCGGCCGGTTGCTTTGTCCTCTGCCAACAGCTGGGCTTCCCCAGTCCTTTGCGGCTCGAACCACTTCTCCATGCCACGGAGAGCCCGACTCTTCAGCCGGAGTGGTGTCTGTGCCCCTGGCATTGTCCGAGGTTCAATCCACTGTGAAAACTCCTCATCCCCCTGGCTTGTTGGTGAAATGACTTAGATTTGGGGGTCTCTTCTTTCCCACCATGACCGGGCCAAGTGTCGAGGCACACGTGTCTGTGGGTACTGCCTGTATTTACACACACAGCGCTCCAGCCTGACCCAGCACCCAGAAAACCCCTTTGTTTTGGAGGTGATAAAGGGAACCCCCAATAGCGGCAGGTTTCTCTGCGTGTCTAAATACACCTGATTTACCACCTTCTCTCCAAAGATGCGCACACGAGGGTCGAAAATATTTTAAGGTATATTTTTGGGGGGGAAATTCATATATTTTTTTCATGTGTTGTGGAATACACTGGAAATTTTCAGGGAAAATACATTTTAAAGCCTTTTTTTAGTAAAAGATTAGTATATTTATTAAGTTTTTTTACTTAGTGCAGCTGTAGGTGCAGTACCCTGTGGTGACAGTCCTTTGGCCAGGGAAGCTGGGTAGGGCTGTGGATACCTTTCCAGTCTTGGATCCTGTGTTTCTCTGGGAGGCACTGTCCTCAGAGGATGCTGATGGGAAAATTAGGGACAGCAGGCCTGGGGACAGGCCTGGGGGATGCTGCAAGTCACAGAGGCTGTGCTGGGATACTGCAGCTCCTGGGATTAGCTTTAATTTCAGAGTGTAAAGGGAAAAATTGACGTAACCAAAGATGTAACCAAGGTGGTGATGGGGTTGATGAAGCATCCTGTTCTCCCTCCTGTCCCCTCTGAAGCCAGGCCAGCCAGGATTTCCTGGCCCTAAAGCTTCCCAGACAAGTGCAGGCGGTTCCTGCCGCTGCTTCTCTCATGCCGAGCCTGCCCTCTGCCTGGGAAACTGCAAGCCCCAAAAGCACCATGTGGCCCCAAAACTGTTCCTCCACAGCTGGTTTGGCACCAGTGTGAGAAGTGATCAGGATGGGGCCAAGGGACTTTCTTAAGGGATGTTTTTAGTACTTGTTTTGAGGGGAAAGCACTGACAGGAGCTAGTGCTGTGTTGTCTTCTTGCTCTAGACAAAGCAGAGACATAGAGGGATTTTTAATATTTATATGTAAAGGGAGGGATGGAAGGGGCTGGTTTTTTGTAACTATTTTTTCATCCTGCGTGGGGCTTATTGTAATTGAAATAATAAATACTTTTTACTGGTTTTGGAGCTAATCATGACTCATATTTTGTTGGAGCAGGAGGGTCTGCATCCCTTTATTTGTGCTCTTCTCCCTGTCTACACCACCAAGACTGTCCCATGCTGACAAAACTGAGCCAGTGAGGCTTTTCCCAGCCTGTGCTTGGCAGCTGCTGCCTCTTGGAGGCGAAATCCAGGGATTTTTGCCCAAAAATCTCACTCTTACTGCGGGTGGCTCTTTGCTTTCCATCTCTGTGGCATGGCCCCACACAGCTCCTCGGCAGGGAGGTCTTTCCCGGATGCTTTTCCTTCCTCGGGTGAGTTTTTGGCTGGCTGGGCTGTGGTCAGATCCAGCGGTACAGGCTGCACACAGGTTTCTCTCCAAACTCCCTTATTTATGGCTTGGTGATGCTGGTGGGATGCTGCCAGCTCCGTAACACAGGCCAACGTCCACTCTGAGCAGATGCTCCATGGCTTCATCAGGCTTGCCCAAAAAATGCAAGGCAGGACCTGGACTGCAGACTCCCTGAAAGCCTCGCCCCAGCAGCTGGCAGGGCTGATGGCTATTAACCACGCCAAGTGCTCAGTTATTCCTTTGCTATTTAGCCTTGGAATTGTTATCAGGGGCTGGATTTGGGGCAAAACTAGGAGGCTGCAGCTGACTGGTAGCAAACTTTTGGGAGTACAGAGTGTTTCTGCTGCTGGCACGAGCAGGGCTGAGCCAGCAGTGAGCTGGGGACACGGGTGTTGTGTAAATAAGGCGTTAAAATACCTCTCTGACTTTTTTACCGTGTTTTCTCATTCAGAGGGAGTCGAAACCTAGTAATAGCACTCACTTTCTGCTTGCACGACTCTGTGTGAGGCCCTCCGTTTCCTGCAGCGCTGGAGAGCAGCCGTGGCCGTTGTTTTCCCTGAGATCTGCCTGGAAATGGCACAAACCCATAGAGGGCGGTGGAGCCGAGAAAATCACGGTCTGCACACTCCAGTGCTTGGCTAGCAGGAACCAGCGATGTTACCGGAGTTCTGTTTTGGTCTTGATGTGGCCCCACGTTTAAATTGTGGTGGAATACCTGCATTCCTAGGGAAAGAGAAGAGCAGTGTGGGTGTAAGGCAAAGAGGAATAAAGTGGGGCTGGGGTGAGAGGGTGTTTTGCCAGCTGCAAGGAGCTGGGAAGGGGGCACAAGACGTCACATGGAGATGCTGTTAGAAGTGATTTAACTATCCAAAAAGGAAACACTTCGGCTCTCTGGGGCTTAGTTGCAGCGAGGGACCAGGCAGGTGATGGCTTCCAGCCCCTGGACAGGAAGGACTTTGAGGGTGACCATGAGCTGTGTTGTGGTAGGGGACACCTTGGTCAAGGCTGCCCGTAACTGGGCTGGGAGCAGGTAGCAGGAGTTTTCCTCCCTGGGAGGCTGCGGGCATAGGGAGAGCAGGCAGGGGGTGAATCATCCTGCTCTGTGCCAGCGCCTGGTGTGGGCTTGCCTGGTCTTGGGTGGTATTTGCTTTATTTTACACACAGCTGTGCCCTGCAGGGCTGAGATGTTTGCCGAGGGCTGAGCCCGGGCAGGGGGAGGAATGAGGAAAGCTCCATGAAGGACTATTTTTTTTTTTTTTTTTACGTTGGGTGTTTTTTTGTCTGGAGGGCGTTGGAAGAGGATCTGTGAAGGAAAAGCAGAAGCCAAAAGAAGGAGGTGCTGCTGTGCTGGGTTGAAAGCAGGCAACTGGAGCATGCTGGAGCCTCCAAAGGGAGCTGGAAATGGGGGCTGTTCATAAATTTGGTGGGGCCAAGAGAGCTGGTGAGAGGCTGAACTCAACCATCTGATCTGCCCTTTTCCTTCTGCCTTTGTTCCCTCCAGGTAGGATCTAACCCCTGACACATCACAACAGTACTGAGGTCACCTTGTAGGACAACCAGATTTGAGGGCCAAAAGCTTCCCTGAACAAGCCATATTTTCCTGAAGGCAGTGGGAGGTGGAGAGCAGGTTTCTAAATCCCCCCTTGTCGCTGGGACCTGCTCATTCTGATCACTGTGAGTTTTCACTCAGAGCCAAGCAGTAAGTAGGCTGTATCTCCTCACTCACTGGTAGCACCATGGCTTTGTGCTTTATGCTTTTCTCACTTTACACTTTCCTCTTTGTGAGCATCCCTTCAGGAAAACAGCCATTTTCCAGTGATACCCCAATCCTGTACTTTTCGAAGTTTACCAACAGCTCCAGCATTCCTACTACACTCTGTGCTGTGGGGTTGTGTCTCTGCTGTGACAGGTACACAACCCCACAGAGACTGATGGGACTGGAAGAAGGGCTGGTGATGCTTTGAAACAGGAACTCAGCACTGTAGGCTCCGGCTGCTCATGGTGACACATCGGTTCCCAGGTGCTAATAAAGCTAGCAGGAAAAAGGAGGAGGAAAAACAAAATGGAGAGGCGGCAAGAAGGGTGTGAATCCAGCTGGAACTCACTCAGGCTCTAAAATCTGCAGGATTTGTTGGCCAAATCGTCCTACGTAGGGTAGAAGGGAGACATACCTGCTTATTCTTCTCAGGAAAAAATAAAAAGGAAAAACGTGGCTTGTGAGAGACTGAGTCTCTAAGGGCTTTAAGGCAAAGCTGGGAACCTGGCTCCTTCACCTGGTCAGCATATTTTGAGAGCTTCAGCAGACAATATGGTGAAAATGCCATTTTTTTTCCTTTCTAAACAGGCACGAAGTGTTATATCCAAAGATCCTGCAGTTCGGAAGCTCTTTTGCAGCTGTGTTTACAGGCAACTATTTCTGTAGAACAGAGGCAGCCATAGATGTCAATTTGCTTTTGAGATGAATTTCCTTCCATGCAAAGGGGGGTACCCGGAGAGGAGCCGTGCCAGGAGGTGGTCATGGAATGGCACCAGCCCCCCCAGAACACACAGCTCTACTTGCACCCTCCAAGTAATAACAGCCAAGTCTTTACCAGCTGTGGAGGGAGAATTGTCTTCCCAGCAGGAGAGGTGTGCTGTGACCACAGCAGCTCTCTGGGATGCAGAGACATCTATTAGTTCTCAGGCAAAAAATTTCTCCCATTTTGGGGGAGGAGTACTTGGCCTTTCTTTTTGGTAATTCTTATTTCTCTCTTCAGTTTTCCTGGAGGCAAGTCAGTTAATATGGCAAGCTGAAGGCTGCTGAGGAAAACTGACTCACAAAAAAACAGCCAGAGCCCCCTCCAAATATTTGTTCCTGGGTTCAGATGGAAATATTTTCCACTGAGGACCTTTTTACAGGCTGGCAAGCTGGAGGGCTTTCCCCTCAAAAAGGAATCTCAGTGTTTCCTATTTCCCCCCATTTCCCACAGGCAGTGTGAGGTGTGTAGGAGCTCAACTCCTCCCAGGTATTTCCCTTACCCCAATGCAGAACAAAGAGCACAGAAAGGGACACTAAGCAGCACATGAGTCACATTCCCCTGCCCCACTAATGCCTGCTGGCACTGCAGGAGGTGGCTGTACCCTCCGGGTAGCACGTAAGAAAGAAAGTATTCCAGTTGTAGGGCTGCTTTTAATGGAGACTTTCGTGGCAGCTCCTAGCTTTCCTTCTGAGAACATACCTCAGAGGAGGGAGAGCTTCTGCATACACTGCAATCCTTGTGTGTCCTAAACCTGTCCTGTACAACCCCATTGTTCAATAACTCAGAGTCTGACTCCAAAGGGAAAACATACTCAAGACACTTCTACCATCTTTTGCCCACTGTGTTGAGTTCTGCTCCAGTGAACAACACCCAGTCCAGATTCTCCACCTTCAGATTTATAAATTCAAAATTACTTCTCTGCGTAGAAACAGGACCATTGCACAGACAGGGATGGATGTGACTCCTCAGGTAGATTTTTTTTACTGCACAAGACCTCTTCTCTGAGCTTGTGGTTGTACCAGCTACTCTCCAGGTGCCTGAATACACCACCATGAGAGCTGTTCGCTACAGTAAAGGAAGCTTTTTTGTGTTTAAGGGTTTATTTGTGATTGCATTAAAGCATTATCTTCCTCCTAAACTTGCAGCTGCTCAGAATTTGCAGCAGACGGGACACAAATAAACTCTGGGAAGGTTTCCTAGAGCAGCACCCCAGGCTGGGTGACTGGAGCAGCAATACCTGTGGGCACAGCAAAAGTGCTGGCAGCATCTCCCTGGGATGTGTGGCAGAGCAGGAACATTGGAAGGTGCCAGCATGTTGGAATGAGCCCGCGGCAGCCAGCAGCAAGGCAGGACAAGTCAGGACAACCTCGGAGCTGCTGGAATCTGTTCTGAGGTGCTTTTTATCTCCCTGAGATGTTACAAACTACCTTGGCTGCTGCCAAGCTCAGGTGGTGGCCGTGAGGAGGATTCTGCAGGTTAGGTGTGAAATGGTGAACATGGCGGTGGGTGTGGCAACCCTGGGGGGGTGATGGCTTGGTGTGACCATAGGGCCAGGTGGACACCTCTCCCCACAAGGGCAGGTGTGGAGGGGCCCCATTGCCACAGGTAGGCTGCACTGAGGGTCCCCGGGGTCCCACACAGCCACCCTGTCACCCTCAGGACTGCCCTCATGAGGGGTGCCAGTGTGGCCCCCTGTCAGCTGCCTCAGGAGCTCGGAATTGGGGCTGGGGGCTGTAGGGCTGGTAATGGAGCTGGGGGTGAGGTTTTTTAGGTAAGCCCCTTCCTCAGGCCCGCGGTAGGTTGGATATTGCGGGACTCCTCACAGCCAAGGGGGTCCCAGGCTTCCATGTTGCATTCAGGGCTGCCGGCCCTCACGATGCCTCAGGGGGGGCTGCGGTGCTGCCCCTTTTCAGCTCCTCCGGAAGCCAGGAATTGGGGCCGGGGGTGAGTTTTCGAGCAGGGGAAGCTCTCAGTAGGGTGGGTGCTCAGGGACCCCTGACAGCCTCGGGCCAATCCCTCACCGCCAAGCGTTGCCTGAGTCTCGCCGAGCAGAGCCGAGTGTGCCCGAAGCTGCGTCCGCGCCGATCCCGAGGGACTCCGAAGATCGACGAGAAGCTCCGAGAAGCTACGAGCGGGGCGGGAATCCCTCCTCCGAGCCCCTCCGAAGCTTCCCGAAGTGTCTCACGCCCTCGTCTTCCGGAAATAGTCGAAGTTTACCGAACGCGGAGGTCACGGGAGGTGCTGGGCTGAGCGGGGAGGGAGGGTGCCCGCGAAAGCCTCTCCGGAAGAACCCGAGGTTTGCCGAGCGGCGCTGGCTGACGAGCGACTCCGGAAAGAACCGAAGGTTGCCGATCAGCGCTGGGCCGAGCGACTCCGGAAAGAGCCGCAGGGCGCCGATCGGCTCT
>VYXD01007110.1:455323-471798 GCA_013397195.1 Hylia prasina | reverse complement strand
CCACCTCCCCAGTGGGCTGGTTTGGAGGTTTAGCCCTTTCCAAGGGGGTCCCTTTTCCCCCTCCCCCAAAGCTGCGGTGACCCCAAGGGTAAACTTTTAATTATAAATCGTTCTTCAGTTTTGCTTCTGGTCCTGCCCAGGTAAGTGCTTTCGTTTTGTTGTTTCTCCAGGCGAATTGAAACCCAGTTTTTTTTTATTTACAGCTGGGGACGATTTTCATGTGTTTTATTTTATTTAATTTTTCCTACTTGGCTGGTGGGAATAAATCTCAGGTGGAACGTTTCACCGAGCAGCTTTCCCTGCCAGGCCACGCGTGATGGGGAGGAGGAGGAGGAGGCTCCCACTCCCCAAAATCCCCCCACCAAAGCGGGTGCTGCTACAAAGAGAGGCCGGCGGGGGCTGCGAGTGTTTTTTAAAGGTCTTCGGTTCTGTGCTGCGAGTAGGCCCCGAGTCAGGAGGGAAATACTGCAGGGATCAGCAGGAAAGTGCCTGCCGGCCTGAGGTTTTGTTTGCAGTGTCCGACAGCATCCCGTGGCAAACTGGCTGTTCTCTTCCCCCCACTTCCTGGAGTTTTGGGGGGAGTATGAAGTGAAAAACACACTTTGTGAAATATCTCCATGATGTGTTATCTGGATAGTGTGTTCTCCTATTAATGTTTGGCAGTGTATTGGATTTTAAGGTGGAAGTGCAGGGTGGTTTTCGTGCCGAGGGCTGTGCTCTCAGAACTGTATTCCCTGTATATGAGCATTTTCCTGCTCTCACTTTCATTTTGGAGGTGGGAGAACCCAGCCCTTTTATAATCAGTTTAGGTCCATTGTTTTCTTGAACTTCCGGCAAGAATCACTCCTGCCATGACAACAAATTCATTGCTTAAATCGTGAGACTGTTGATGTTCAGATTTGTTTGGGCCCAGTGAGAACTCCTGGACGTTCTCTTTGCTGGCTGATTTTTGCCTGATTTGTAGTATTCTGTCATTCCAACCAGTGCTTTCAGAATAAAAAAAGTGGGAAGGTGCTGTCAGTGGAGTCAGCGGGGTGGTGGTAAGTAAAACTGTTGCTCAGGGAAAATTTGCTTCAGTTTTGTGGGATGTACCAAGAGTTGGAGTGGGAATGCTGGCCAGTGTGCACAGGCTGTGCCCAGCTGATCTTCCCAGCAAGGTGCTGGTTTGTCTGGGAAGGAGCATTTTATCAGGGAACGTGGCACTTGGATGCCTTGACAGTTGAAAGCTGAAGTTTGCCTGGCTCTGGGGCTGTGCTGGGCTTTCCAAAGCACTTTATTCCCTGGGCTACTTTTCCGTGTGTTGCTGAGGAGGAGCCTGGTAGGTCAGGTGAGGGGCTGTGCTGTTGTGGCTGTTGCTTTTGGCGAGTGTTACATGAAGCACACGAGGGATGAAGTTTGGGTTTACTCTGGGCACAACCTAAAAACAAAAGGGCTTGGAGAGCCTGGAGAAGCTCCTAGAGGAGCTGGGGCTGCTGTGGCAGTGTGTCCCGTCCTGGGGACCCAACTGGACACCATGAGCAGGAGGGACAGAGGGAGGGAGAAGTGTTAGATGGATATGACAAGTTGATCTTATAAAAGTGGGGAGGTTAAAATTGTCAACACAGTTTCATTTTTATTTCTAGACATGACTGTTTTGAAAACATTGTGTTTGACCGATGTATCTCCTGAACTCCCAAACTACTGATGTGTGCTTGGAATATATACAAACACTTTATTTTTGATGCTTATTCAGGTGTCCTGGTGAAGCTTATTTTGGTGCCCTGGCTGGTTTTTATCCTCCACCAAAACCTGTATTTGATTATAAACAAAAGCTGTTACCTCTCAGTGCTGCTCTGAGTGAGGCTCGGGGAGCAGAGTTCATCCCTGATTTACTGGAGTGCAGGGGGTCATCTGAGTTCAGCCTTATTTTTAGCCCTCTTTGGTTTCTTTTTTTTTTCCTCTGTGTTTTGGTACAACTATTGAGCCACTGTTACCTCACAGCAGATAAAAGAGTTGCAGGTTTCTCTAACTTGGGCTTTTTAAACCAAAGCAGTTTCTTACTGGTGAACTTTGTTCAGAAATACCTGTGGTGTCAGACTTAATTTATCATGAAATTAAACAGTATCTGCGTAATTGGAAAAAAAATTAAGAATTTTGTGAGAGAGAAGTGTTCAGCATGTGAATGTAACAAGGCACGAGGGAGGGAAAATTAAAATACAGGGGAAAGAAGGAATGTTTCAGAAAATAATATTTGTTGAGAGAAAGAGAAGCTGAAAAGTGCTGGACATGAAGAGCAGAAATGTCTGTATGTGAGATTCATTCTGTTTCCTGCTAAATAGGAAGTTATTGGAGCTGCCGTAAGACAAGACAGACTTGTGAGGAATTTCCTTAACACAGCGGCTTCAAGAAGTTAAATTTCCTGTGTAAAAGTAAGTTGGGATAATTTTGTGGCTCTGATGGTGGGGAATACTCAGCCAAACCTGATTTCAGGCAGAAATTGTGCTGAAACATTGTCTGTATAGATAAATCCTTCAGTTGGAGTCTGACCCTTATTTGGGTGGAAAGGACAAGGGAGGGTGAAATGACACACAGAAGGGATATTATAAAAAGTAAATCCCAATCTGCCCTCCTTGGCTTTGACTCCCAAACTGCCTCTGCAGGAGAAGTTCCAATGAAGTCTGGAGTGAGACTTCTTCCATAAAAAAGTACAGTAACAAAGGTGTTGCAAGGGCACTGTGGGCCTTTGTGGTTTTACCTCAGTGGTGCTTCTGACATGTCACACTCCACTCTGCTCTTTACACTCCCACTTAGGAATGAAGGGTTTTTTTTTTTGTGTGTGTTACATTAAGCTGTTCTTTCAAAAGTCCCTGTGATGTGAATAAATTTTGTGGGTCAGTATAATCAGGTCACCAGTTTCTTCCCAGCCTGGACACGGACAAACATTGGCCTGTAAGGGACAGCCAAGTTGATGGATGGCACCTGGGATGAGGCTCCCCAGCTGCTGGTTAATGTGACACTGTTCAGTCAGAGCCACATCAGGGCTGTCTGCAGTTCAGGGCTGGTGTCAGGAGGGTTTTGTTTTCTTTTCCCAACTTCCTCGTGTTTGGAGGGAGTTCCTGGTTGTTGATGTGTAGGCACCAGTAAGCTTGACTTTAATCTATCCCCGTGGCTGCTTCTGTGTGGGATTGGGCATCTCTGAAAAACTGGGTGTTCCTCAGGCTATTGCAGGTTGTGGTAGGGTCAGGGTAGGTGTCAACAGACTGTTGCTAATTTTTTTTTTTTCTCTTCTTCCTCCTTGTTGATTTCTTTTCCGAGAAGCCCAGAGGAAGGATCAGTGTCTGGGGGATTGATCTCTGTGTGAATTGCATCATTGCTGTGCAAGGAATCGTGTGTTCTGCTAACGTTGCCTCAGTAATTTAGTTTTAGTTTTTACTGCATTGTTCAGCTAACTGTACTGTAGTCCCCTTTCAGGAAGTGCTGTGCTGGTTCCTGCTGTGTTGGGTGGCATCTTCTGGATGCAAGCAGCTTCCCCAAAGCCCAGGAGGACAGCAAGAAATACAGGATGGCGTTCAGGAATGTCTGAGGCTGTGTGAGAAGTCGGGGTGAATTCCTGGCAGTGCTTGCCCACTGTTGGGATGCAGGCCAGGCCAGAGTAGGCCTGACTTGGAGATCTGGTTAAATCAGGATTTCTTGAGGAGGACTGGGTGCATGGGGTTCTCTGTTGTCTCTCTGTGAGCAAGGAGTTGAGCTGGAGGAGAAAGCATCCCATCATTTTGCCCAGGAGAGAAGCTACAGCATGCTCCGGAGGGTCGAGGTCTCTTGGTTGCCGTGATCCCCTCTGGAAGTTTGGAGCCAATGCCATCTTCCCTCCCGTACTTCTATTTTGAGTGGTGTTTTCCCAGACTGTGTGAGGGAGCAGCTCTGTGCTCTCCGGAGTTTGTCTGTTGATGACTTTGAAGTTGAGGACAAGGCATTGGGAAGCTGCTTGGAGAGCGTGGTCGTGTGCAGCACTCCTGTACGGCTTTGACATCCGCTGAAGTGCAGTTGGAAACCCTCTTCCAGACACCAGCGGCAGCTGCGTGAGAGGAAGGTGTCAGGAGCCCAAAAGGGAAGGAGTGCTGAAAGGTGGGAAGGAGGGACCAGGCTGAGATCAGAGGTGTCCCTTGCTCTCCGTGATTCTGAGTTGAGGAGGGAATGTTCTGAGATCTCGGCTGGATGAAGGGAAGGAGGCAGAGGTGTTGCCTAGGAAGTGTTTCTGTTTAGAAGTGTTGAGGCTGTGGAGATAAATGTCTTGGGACGGGTCAGAGCAGAAGAGCTTTGAAAAGAGACTTTTCCTGCTGCTCTGTGGTGGTGGCTCCTCTGCAGGGGAGGAACGGGCATGGATTGGGGGAGCATGTTGCCAAAAAAATAAGTGCCTTAAGCCCCTCTCTGCCATCTCCCTTGTTGATGTTCCCCAGCCTTGGCACATCTTAATGTTCTTTCAAGCAGCAATAGCTTTAATTCATTTAATGACAAAAGCTAATCATGTTAGAGCGCAGATATGTCACTTTACCAGCTTTGTAAGATTTTTGTGGTGAAATCTCTTGGAGAAAACCATTCTAAAAATGTGATTTCAATGGCTTATTTTCTTCTCACATCAAAGGACATGATGGTGTATGTTCTCTGGCAGAAGTCTGTGGGAGAAGGTTACTTTATCCATTTAAATATATGTGTATTTAATGAGCAGCTCTGATTTGGGAGCAAAGTTTGTGTAAGAAGTTGTTGAGAGACTAACAGGACACTCAGAACAAATAACTTCCCTTTTAGATGCTGGGACGTAGAAGGATTTTTATCTGTGTGTGAATGGATTTTGTCCATCATTTTCAGGCTGAAAGGTTTTTCTGTGTCATTGGCAAACATTGGGATGTGTTGAGCTGGTGCATTTGCTCCACTGTTGTGTAGTAGTAGGACTTAGCAGTGAAGAGTCTCTCTTTAGAAGGCAGGGGTAACCTATATTTTCTTTTTCTCCTAATCCAGCAATTTCAGGGCTAGTCAACTGTCAAGTTTAGTTGTGTGTAAATCCGCTAATATGATTAGAGTTGCTGGAATTTTTACTCTGGGGAATTTCAGATGGGTAGTATCACTGTTTTACAGGCATTGCTTTGGTAGGAAACTTTATCTGTGACTTGAATGTGGTTGCTGGCAATTGCAAAAGCTTTTCTGGAATGAATGGGGAAGAGAAAATGGGTGTTTGTTCCAAGGCATGAACATGTGGGGGGAGGAGTCATGTACCCCGTGGTCTGGAGGAGCCAGGGGAACTAATTTTTCTTCTTGTTTTTTAAGGGAATTCAGTTGATGAGACTCTCACGATGCTATGTTTTACACTTGCTGCAATTTCAAGCACTTCTCTGTGCAACTTTCCTTCCCAAACCCTGGACTCTCTTTTGTCTCCCAAATAGGAGCTGATGATGTGGAACAGCTGGAAGAAGAAAATAGAATGTGCTCTTAAAAAAGAAAAGGATCAAAGGGAGGAGAGCAAAATCAGCTTTTAGGCTAGTGAAATTTTCTGGTGCACGTTATTCCTCTGGTTTATTCTTTACCTTTGGAAGGTGTCCCAGGGTGCACTCCCTCTTTTTGGAATAGGTGATGGCACGCTGTTGCTGATGGGACTTGAGTCAAATTGCTGCTGGGCATGTAACTAGGTTAATGGGGCAGCATGATTAGTTTTTTTTTTTCCTGAAAGGAAAATTACACGCTCTATGTGTCAGTTGTACCTGAGGAGTTGTTTTTAGCGTTGTTTGCGGCGTAGTTAAGGTGAAGAGAAAAGGACAAGTTTCCCCACACTGAGATTGTATCAGGTTTAAATCAATTCTGCCACCAAAAATAAGATGTTTTGATTGTTGGTTGTAACAACTTTGTGTTTCTTTTATCTACATGAGAATTAAAATATTTCCAGAGCTTTAGATAGGTTTGAAACAAAAGCCAAGTGGCTTCCAGAATCTGTGTCTTGGAAATAAAACTTACCCCATCCTGGACCAATCCTGGTGGTGCTCTCCAAGTCTGTTGGTGGAGTGTTGAAATGGGTTAGGACTTGTCGAGGTGCAGCGAGCAGCTGCTTCTTTCCAAGTGCTTGAGCTCAGCAGGAATGAGGCTCCCATGCTCTGGAGTAAGAGTATCTGCACAGGAATAGCTGTAAAAGTTGGAAGCACAGAGACTCTCCCTGCTTTTAGCAGGGGAGGGGACTGAATATGGTGAGAATGGAAATTTCCTTGCCAGCCTTGGAGTTTGCTCTTGTTGCCATGAAAATGCCAAGCAAGGAGGAATGAATGTGCTTAAAGGTCTAAAATAACACAAATTTTCCTAAGTTTGGAAAGCTTTTGGAAGGTGGAAGCTAATAAGCATTGCAGGGCTGCTCTGTTTGGGGTTGCCAGATGATGATTGTGTTTGCTTTGATTTACACGTGAGGGTGACTGTGAGTTACTCAGAGGAGTCTGATTGCAGTGTCTGTGTCACTGGTGATGGGTGAAAATCCATTTGAGCTGGTGCTATGGCTCTGCTAATGGTGGCCTGAAAACTGTTTTCCCTCTTTTATATGTTTTTACTAAGTTGTAGAAGTTACTGTGCCTTGAAACTGTCTTTTTCTGGCCTTATTTTGTTCTCTTGCCAAAAGGCAAAAACGAGAGAAGTCTTTGGTCTTTCAGACCAAGCAGGAGTCTCCGATGTGCATCAAAGGGAAAGACTTTTTTAGTGATGCTACTTTCAGCTTTGGTTTTTTAGTCAGCTGTTTTCTTGGGAAGGCTCCTAAGCATCTTGAGAGGAAAGGACCTTAAAAAAAACCCAGTGCATTTTTTACTTAGTGGTGAGACCCAGCTCTTCTGTCCTGGGACTGCCACAAGATCTTCCACAGAGCTGTCAGGTCTGATGTGAAATTCAGGCTGAAAACTGTCTGGAAGTCTTGAATTCCTGTTTGGGCTAATGTACAGGCTCCAACACTGGACACTTGGTTTTGCAATGTGCAGCTGAATCATTGGGCTGACTCAATATATTATACTGGAAAGGGAACTCAGCAGGGTTCTCATAGCTGAGGGTAACCTATACCAGTTATTTGGGGGGAATTCAAGAACTGAAACCAAAAAAACATTTAAAGCCTGTTTATTGTGACTTTTAATGTGAAATTCATGGTGCACCTTGAACTCTGGAGTGTGCTGGGAAGGGCATTTCAGCAGCTTTAGTTGTTTGGAAGGTGCTTTTGGATGTAGTATTTCTAGAGCTGGTGAGACATCTGAAATTCCACTTGCTGTATATATATAAAACAAACTTCAGTTTGTGTCACTCTTTTTCTCACGGGTGCTCACACAATTATAAATACTTGTCACTGGACAGTCTTTCTCCAATACTCAGTTCTTCTGGGCTCTGTGTTTTGTATTTTAGAGTTGTGAATGCAAATAATTCAGCTGTCAGCCTGTCTGAGTTGAGTTTTACGTTTTCCTTCAGTGTTGTGTTTTAAAGTTGATTTCACAGTGCCTTTATGTCTGTCTCTTCAAAAAGAAAAAAAGACCTAATTTTTGCTGATACGCAAATATCACACAGCTTAGGTTTCGATGAGTTTAAGCTGTTCACCTTAATTTCATTGATTACATTTCCAAAACTTTTTTTTAATTTTGAAAAAGTTCATGTGCACAAATAAACTCCTTTCTATTTTGATATTTGGTTGTGAGGCTGTGCCCCATGTTTAATTGAAATGATTCCCATTTTGCCCCAAACTACCCTGTCTCATGGCAGTGGCCGTGGCAGCGGTACCTGGCGTCGCTGGCACTCACCGAAACAATTGGCCCTTGGCACAGCCCCCTCACTGCCTTGCTGCAGCCAAAGCACACTTCATCCACTCAGGCTGATGTTAGGATCATTAAATAAATGAATGAATTGTACTGTCACCAAATTCCCATCCTGGCAGCTGAAGAACATGAGTTTTATAGCCTGGACCTCTGTCCAGAGTGTCTTACTGAGTGCCTGGGATGTCGGGAGTGGGAACAGTCAGCAAAAAGTTTTCTGGTGAAATGTGTGAGCCTTATAGGGAGTTATAGTGTGGAGCACTGTAAAAGCCTGAATTACCATCTGATTGTCCAGGATGAGTATTAATCAACCTGGGAAGGGTGTGGGGAAAGGAGCTGGAGCACAGCAATAAAACAAGGGACACGGAGAGTGGGGAGAGCAGCTTCTCTATTGTCAGGTCAGCTCTGTCTTGTTGTTTCAAAGGAGTTTTTGGGGAAGAATGCAGCCAGACTTGGAAGTGTTGAAAGCAGGGATAACTGTTTGTCTCCATCAGGGAGTTTGAGGTCTTGCTGGTTGAGCTAAAACTCCAAAAGGTCACTGATGCTTTGGAAGCTCTTGGAGCAGTCTGCTGAAGTTCCACCACTGCGAGGAGAGGGTTGCAAATATTCCCTCAAAGAAGGAGAATTCACTCCTCAGCTTTTTCTTGTGGTCTAGGTCCATTCTTGTTTTTATGTTGTGCTTAAGATGGTGTTTCCGCTTAGGATTGAGAGGCTAAAGGTCTGTATCATCCCCCCTGTGGGTGGGTCTGAAATGTTTCTGAATTGCAGGGAAAAAGGAAGAAGATAAAATGTTTGGTGAACCAAATTTCACTGCAGCCCATGATAATGTCAGAGGTGCTAGGGGTAACGAGAAATGTTTGATTTGGTCCATTCCTGTTCTGCAGTGTTCCAAAACTTCAGCATTTATGGGAAGAATACTTCTCTTATTCTTCCCTTCTTCCCATCCACAGTTTAACTATGTTTAACTTGAAAAAAAGCTGCTAAAATAGCACTGGTCACCAGCACAGTCCTCAGAACTTCCCTGTCCATGCCCAAGGTGGTGATGGCACTCGTGGCCATGGTGGTGGTGAAATCCAAGTGTCTGGGCAGTGTTTGTAGGTGGAAAGTTCAATCTTAAAGTCTTGCTGTGACTGTGGATATACTGCAGTCTGAAATCAGCACAGCTGGGATTATGCTTATCAGAAAAGGAGCTGTGTGTGGTGGTGTATGAGTTGTCCTGTTGGTGCAGGCCTCAGCAACTAGGCAGGGACAGGTCCTGAAGTTCCCTTTTCTCTCCTGCCTGGGATAGTGCATCAGACACATCCTCACTGACTTCTACCTGTGTGTTGGTTCAGCTATGTGGCATCACTTCAGAGAACACTGCAGAGCTGCAGCCTTCCCTCTGTGTTTTATCCCTGTTTGTGGCCTGAATCTGTAGAATTCTGGGATGGTTTGGGTTGGGAGGGACCCTAAAGCTCATCCTGGTCCACCCCCTGCCACAGGCAGGGACACCTTCCACCAGACCAGGTTGCTCCAAGCCCCATCTGACCCAGCCTTGGGTCCAGCAGGCAGAGCCAATGGAAGTGACCCAGGATTTCTTTTAATGGGAAATGCCCAGAGGCTAATTTACTGCTCATCTTCAGACCCTGGTGGGGTGAATATATTGTTGCTGTTACACTTTCTCGGATTCCCGTGCACAGGTGTGTGTGAAGTGTACACCTGAGATTCCTTATGAGGGGAAATTAGAGGCACAGAGGGTTGAACTGCGGAGACTCAGGGCTCCTGTTTTTGTGCAGCAGTGTAAGATGTGTTGCACTGCCCTCCTTGGATGCCAGCCTTCCCAGGATTTCATTTTGTATGACACAGAATTTTAACTCAGGGGAAGTGATAAGCTCCCCATGTGGCAAGAAGGTACTTAGGATTTCATTTCATTTTGATAAACTGCTGAAATAAAGATTATGGGCTGAAAACCACAAGGAGTTACAGAATTGGGAATGGAAATGAGCGTCAACACTCTGAAGAATCATCCTTCTAGAATTCCTTGCTCAGCTGTTGGGAGGACCATCACTCTGGGTGACAACAGCACTGTCACCACAGCAGTGACCAGCAGAGCATTGCATTTCCCCATGAGGTCACAACATGAAGTACTGGAGACACCACAGGAAACAGAGCTGTGTGAATGAGACAGTAAAATATCAGGCTGTTTGATATTCCTGCCAGTCATACAGATGGAGAGCCTGGCTCAGAAATAGATGAATGCTGCTGCAGGGTCCCCAGCCCCCAGGACACAAGCATGGGCTGTCCCTCTGGAGCAGAGATGTGGGGGGTAAAGCCTGGCAAGCTGAATTGGTTTATTTGTGATTTTAGGGCACAGAGTTTGAGGTGAGTGGGCAGGGGCAGGTCTATGTTAATAGCATGTGCAGGAAGGGAAAAGTCAGTTGGGTTTTAGTGTCATTGTTAGACATGAAATAAAGATGCTTGACTCTAGTCAGAAGGCAGAAGAGAATCAGAAGGTTTTATTTACAATTTATCCAGCCTTTTTATAACATGCTCTGCTAAAAAGGCATATCATTAGTCTATAGAATTGACACCTCTCTCCAGCAATACTTGGGAGAGAAGTTGTTATAAGAACTTAGAAATGTTATGAAAAAAGTTATTGACAAAAATTGTCCTTAAAAGAAAATTCTCCCAAGAAATCTTCCCTTGGGAAGAAAATCAGCTACTAAGAGGCTGAAACTTCCAACTACAAACTCAGAAATATCAGGCCCACATGTTAGTACTTTACAGAAATTCAGACTCCTGGGTGAAAATTGCTCTGAATGAGCACTGTGGTGCTCATGTCCAGATGGGAACTTGCTTCTCTGGTGGCGTAACAACGTGCCCCAGCTGCAGTAACTGCTGGCACCGAAGGGAAGCCAGACATGGGAGGTTTTGCTTTGTGAATTCAGCACGAGGGAAGGTAGGCTCTCAGACCCACACAGAAGTTTATTCCAGACTGTAAGCTGAATAAGGGCTGCGTAAAAGCTTGGGAGTCTTTCTCTGCGATGAGAACCTTTTCCTCCTGTTCTGCCTTCCTCTGTTTGTGCCTTTTTAGTTATGTCACCTGGCCCTGACTTCTTTGGCTCTTGTGGTTTTAATACTCTTACCTGGTTATGTGTGTGCAGGGCAAACTTGGTATAGAAATAACTCTGTGTGTGTGTGGTTAAGTAACTGCTCTGAAGGAAACAAGCCCCAAGCAATCCCAATTTTCTCTTCCTGGCGGGGCTGTTGGGACTGGAGTGTGTTTCCTGGTCGGTGTTCTCTGCCACAGTGGCTCTGCACTTCCCAACCCAGACCCAGAGTGTGTTTATCAGGTTGTCTCATGGATGGGGTCAGAGCCTCGCCCTGAGCTGGTATCAGGCCAGAAGCTGCTGTTTCAGCTGCTAGTCAGGGGGCAGCTACACTGAATTTGGGGACCTTTGTTTTTGTTGGATTGTGATTCAGTTTGTGTGAGGTAGTGCCTGGTTTGGCTGTTTGGTGTAAATTGTTTTAAGCTCAATGATTGAAATTCAGGAGTATTTGAAAATAACTGTTGTATCTGCAGCTGCATTTCAGAATGGGAAAGGGGGAAGATGGGTGTGGTTTCAGCTGTGTTGTCTGATCTGTGGGATTTTATGAAAAAAGTTTTTTTCTGTCAAACTAGATGTGCACAAGCATCTGATGCAGCCAGAAGTGCAGAGAACAGCTAAAGAACCATTCCTGTTCCTTTTGGACTAGACCAAAAGCCAAAGTTTGCTCCAGAAAGGAGTAGGCTGATATGTATGTCTGGCCAGGCAGTAGATCAAAGCTTTGTTCTCCCTGACTGTCTCCTCCTGGTCACTCCTTGTCACCTCCAACAAGCCAGCTTGCTCACAGTCTTACTTTGAGTATTTTACAGCATTTACCAGGAGGTTTGCTGAGTCTTATCCTTGTTTAGCTAGGGCTCAGTGCGAGACTGCTACTGTTACTTCTTTTTTCTGCTTGAAAATTCAATAAACAAAACAATCATTGCAAGTTCTGGTTCTGACATGGCCTCATGTCAGATTTGCCTCTGTCCCCCTGGCTCTTCCTTGGCCACTGCCTGGGAATTTCATGTGTGTGATGTTTTTCTTTGAGTGCATGTCTCCTATTAGAGATTCCTGTTCTTCCCTCATTTCTTGAACAATGTAGTTTCTTCACTCTGAAGACTCCTTCTCATTCTGTGGGAGCGATGGTTCTGACCTATTTGGGATGAGCATCTTCCATTTTCCCCAGGGATGGTTGAAATTAGTTTGGTTGGTGGCTTTGCTTGAAAAAGTGACCCAGGCATTTTTCCTTGTATGTCTCTTTTTCTCCCAACCCTTCTGCAATGTCCAGAGAAGCTGTGGCTGCCCCTGGATCCCTGTAAGTGTCCAAGGCCAGGTTGGATGGGGCTTGGAGCAATCTGGGATAATGGAAGGTGTTCCTGCCCATGGCAGGGGTTGGAATGAGCCTTAGATGCCACCCAAACCATTCTGGGATTCCGTGATTCTGTTCACTTCCATGTTTAACTGTTTCAAGCAAGGATCATTTTACTCTCACAGGTCAGGGAGGACTTTTGAGCTGCCAGGCCAGAGGTGGGTGTGGTTGGCTTTGTTGGGAGGGGGGAGTGTTATCAGCTGGGGCAGAAATGCCTTCCTGAGCAGCTGGAGGGTTTTTGGCAGCCCCTTTGCATTCCATGGTCTCCAGAGGGAGGTTTGCAGTGTGCAGAGGTGCCTCCATGCATGCTTAGTGGTCTGGGAGCTGGCATGTCATTTCCCTGCTGAACTGTTCCATACATAAATATGGTTTTTAACACGTACCAAATGCTTGGAAGCCAAAGACTGCTATAGGAGAACTTCATCAAGGAAAGCACTGTAAAGGTATCGCCCTGTTAGGTACTGGATTTATTTTCCTTTCTGTTGTAGTTAATCACAAAAATAAATGCAATTAAAAGTATCCAAAGGACTTTTTTCTTTGCTGCACCATGCTGTGAAATGCCTTGTTCAAAATGCTTTGTTTCCTCTGAGTTTGGATCCTTTTTAAATGCTGAAAGGCATTTTTGAGACTTTGTTTTAACTTCATTTTACATCATGTTTATATGAAACAGGCAAAAAACCCCCCAGTGCTTTGCCAAATATTTTTGGAAAGAGCAAGCTTTGTGGATAATAATTTTCATGTTCTACCTGCTCCTTGGTGTGTTCAGACCATGAAAGAATCTTTTTTCCCCTGAAAAAGGCTTTGAGAGATTAACCTTAAGGTAGTCACTCGAGGCAAGTTGATTAAGAAATATACTGAACGTTAGATTTAATCAAGATTGAGTAATGGAGTTACAATTGACTGTCGCTCCTGGAATGCAGTTATTTTTAGGTGGGGATTGGGATGTGCTGCTCCCCAGGTTGTTCATACCATGGCTCTGAAGGCAGACTGATCTAAATGCCAGAGTGGATCTGCTCCAGTTTGGTACTGGCAGCTTCATCCCGTTAACACATCCCATAGTAAACATGTGACAAAGCTTGGCAAATCAGAGCAAGGGATTCCATGGCAGCACTGAGGGTTGTCATCCAAAATACAGCTCAGATATATCAGTAAAAACATTGAGCTGGTATTGATGGAGGGACTTCACCTCCTTTTGTATTCAGCTTCCTCCCAAGGGGCAGTGGAGGAACAGCTCCAATCTCTTCTCAGTGACCAGGGACAGAACTGAGGGAGCAGCTGGAGCTGTATCAGGGGAGGGTTTAGGTTGGAGATCAGGGAAAGATTCTTCCCCCAGAGGGTGCTGGCACTGCCGAGGCTCCCCAGGGAATGGGCACGGCCTCGAGGCTGCCAGAGCTCCAGGAGAGTTTGGACAGCACTGCCAGGGATGCCCAGGGTGGGATTGTTGGGATGTCTGTGAAGAGCCAGTTCACTGGATGGCCCTTGTGGGTCCATTCCAGCTCAGGATGTTCTGTGGTGTGAAATGTTTCCATGATTCTCAGAAACATTTGGTGAGGCACTAAACCTCACCTTTTGATTGCTTAGTTTAGGCTCTGCCCTTACATTCACTGGTGTCATGGTGTGAGGTCCTGAACTTTTTGCCCGTGTTGTTTTTTTCAGTGGGTGCCTCAAGTCCAGCTGGAGGCCTTGGCCCTCTGTGGTGCCCTGTTGTGTCATTTTGTAGGGTGGTGTAACTGAGGTTCAATTGGGTATTTTATTTTCTCTTCCTTAAAGGTGAGAACAAAGCTGTTTCTTCGCTGTAACTTTCTATCTTCAGTTTAGGAAATCAGGAAGTTAATCTGGATTAAAGTCTAGGAGACAGTGATAGGCCAGGAGGGATGGAAATAGCCCTGGGGAGTAACATCCCTCCCTCTGGCAGGGGGTTGGGACTGGATGGTCTTTAAGGTCCCTCCCAATCCAAACCAGTGTGTGTTTCTGTGAAATAGCTGAGGCTGTTTGCTGTTCATTGCTGTTCCAGAGAAGCCAGGTTGCAGAAGGATTGAGTGGAAGAAAGTGGGGTCACTTGCATGGGAGGTGAATAAATCAGGATTATTTTAAAGGAGCTTCCTCACTTTCCTGACATGTCCTGACTGCAGAGAGAATCAGAGCAGCTGTCTTGCTAAATTCTTCTTAGATACAGTGGAATTGTGACAAAATAGTCTTTCCAGGGACCAAAAAGTAAAGATCAGTTGCAGGTGTTGCATGATATTGTCATTTTGGTTGTGTCTAGTAATAATATCGATTTCCCTTTGCAACCTTCAGTGTCAGTGGGCAGAAAAGGCCAAAGCTCGAATGGTTCATCATGTGGTGCCCTCAAGCAAGGAGCTGTTCATCTGTCATCTGGAATTGTGACTTTTTTTCTGCATTATTCCTGGGCTAGGCTTGCCTTTGCCACGCCTAGGATGTCCATTTGTAGGTTTGGGTTTCTGGGTCAGTGTAATCACAGGGTGGGAGGGGTCAGCATGTGAAGTTACCCATGAGAGAAAGTCCTCTTGGGAAGAGGCCTCAGGTGTGCTGCAGTAGGAGCAGGTAGGATCAGAGGGCAGGCTTTCATTTCCATGGGAAAAGCACAGTTTCTGGGGTCACTTGGCATGGTGCCAGGGGACAGGACAATATTTTAACTCGGGCAGAGTTAACTTGGGCAGCTGCAAAATCGGGTGAGATCAGTGAACAGAGATTGTAGTATCTCTATACCCAAAACATGCATCACCCTCTTTGCAGTTTACCACTCAGTAAAAGCAAGGAGCATAAAACCAGGAAACCTCTGCAGATGATGCTTTGCAGAAGCTCATTTGGTTGACATATTTTGCTTGTATTGCTTGTCCCTTTAAGCCTGTTTAGCTGTTGAGTGTCAGCTGCAATGTTTGTACTGAAAGCAGCCAAGAGCCCAACAGCTGGGACTTAAATCCACCTGCTCAGGGGCAACCACACTTGGAGTTCTTCTAGTGGCCCTAATAACTGTCGTTGTAGGACATGAAAGAAAGATAAGAGACTCCAAATATTTCAGAAGGCAAAGAGTGTAGAAAAGGCTTTATTGTCTAATTCTTACTACCTTCTATAAGGTGTTCCGATACAGACCTAGCATGATTGGTGAATAGGAACGACACCTCTCTAATCCCATTAGCTAAACTAGAGAAACAGCAGAACACCACCTGAAGAAAGATTGTTTTGATAAAGGACAGTTGTTTGCCAAGATTGTTTTGAGAAGAAGCCTTCCCAAGCAATTCTCCCTTGGAAAAAATTCAGCAGCTGCCAGCGGGCTAAAATCTCTCAGACTCAGAAATATCAGGCCCACAGATAACTTTAATGAGGTTTTTGTGTGGCTTTTCTTAGGTCTTAATTTCGTTCTACGTTAATTTTCAGGTATAAGTGACATCTTGGAGCTCTCCTGTACCAGGTATAGCATATTTGAGCTTTTTTCCCCTCTTGGTTGTTATATTAACTTTTATCATAGATTGATTTTAAATGCTGACATTCATAATTGCATCTCAAAACCATGTTATCTGGACTGTACAAAGCAGAATTAAGTAGAACAAATACATCTCGCTTTATCTGGAAACAGGGTGTACTTTGCTGCAGATTATTGATGTTCTCTTACCTGTGGTGCAAACACTAAAGCTCTGGAGTAAGGAGTTGTTATTTAATGTTGTGTGGTGCATGTCATGATTTGAAATATAAATAAGTACAACTGACTCTCTGGGTTTGTTCTCAATGACCACCACAGCAGCTCTACCTTAGGAAGGTGAAAAGGAATTTCCTATTTATATCCCATCACTGTTCATCATGCCAGAGTTGCCAGTGGAAACCCAAGTCATTGCCAATCAGCAATAGGTGTTTTAGGGACTTGTTCTTTGTTCTCTATTTCCACTTTTCTTTAGACTTTGGTTTCAAGCCTATGTATTGTAGCAGCTGCTTCCTTCATGGGAGTTTTGAGTCCGCAAAGCATTACCTGATTTCGTGCCAGATCATCATGGAATATCCTGAGTTTGAAGTGACTCACAAGCATCATCAAGTCCAGCTCCTGGCCCTGCACAAGATAACCACAAGAATCACTTTCTTTTATACCCCAAGGATAACTTTCTTTTTTTTTCTCTGCTTCTTTATTATTTCTCACCTTTGAGGGTGTTCTGATAATTTGACTTGAGAGTATTGGACCTGACCAAAAAAAAAAAAAAAAAAAGAAAAAAAAAAAAATTGCTGGGAGGGAAGTTGAAA
>VYXD01007110.1:379995-455180 GCA_013397195.1 Hylia prasina | reverse complement strand
AAAAAAAAAAGGAAAAATAAAAGATGTGCTGCGAGGGCAGCTGTAAATTCCCACTTCTGCAGCAGCCACAGGTCCATGACTGTTCACTCTGCAAGTTGGTTTGTAAGTTCCTCTTCTCTTCTTTAAAAGCTGCCTACTCTGTGTTGCCATTCCCCACCTGTAAGGAAACAAAGGAGGCACAAAATATTCCTGCAGTGGAGGAGGCGTGGCAAGAGTGTGTGTGTGTGTGTGTGTGTGTGTGTGTGTGTGTGTCTGAAATGCTTCTTTGTGCTGCTGGGGTCTGTTCGGATACGTCTCCAGGCTTGGTCCCTCAGAGTGGATTTCCCCTCTGGATTCCTGAAGAACTGTAACTTTCTTTGCACAGCTGGCTGTTTTTAATGAGACCTTCCTTCATTTTCCAATGAAGCAACAGATCAGTACCTCTAAAAAGATCTTTATCTCAATGGTGAAGCGCAGGAGTCTTTTCTGTATTGAAAAATCCTGGAAGGAAACAGCATCTTATGTGAGCTGTGGCCCGTGTGAATGGGTTGTCAATCAGTTTAATTAAACCTCTGGTTGTGGTGGGGTTTTTCTCCTTTTTAATGCAGCTAGAACACAAGGAGAATAAAGTTTTTATCTTTACAAGCTGTTCTTGCAGAAGTTGTTACTGTGATTGCAATTAAGAAATCCTTGTGTTTTAGGCAAAAATAAATTGCTTACTTTTTTGTATAAAGAAATATCTTGCCCCTTGGCCATCTCCAAAAATATGTGGAGTCCCTGAAAGTGAAGTGTTTAAACAGAGCATATGGATTAGCACATGGAGTGGTGCAAAAGGACAGGATTTAGCCAGCATTGCTTTTTGTGTGATTATCCCAAGTCAGGTTGCTGAAGGAAAATGGAGCCAGTTTCCTTTGAGGCAGTGTGTGTGTCCTGTGTGTGGAGCATGCAGGAGATCCCTGATTAGGGCAGGATAATTGGCTGATTCTGGTGCAGAGAGGTGGATAAATATTAGAGCAGTGGAAATAGACACTCTGTTGGTTTTGCTCACTTAAATGTTTCTTTTGTATATGGGTGAGACTCCCTGCAGAAATCTCTTCCTAGAGTCTGTATTTGCATCAAAACCTTGGTTCTGCCAAAGCACAGAGGGTTCAAACTTTGTTTTTTGCCCAGAGGCTCCCGTGTGCAACAAGAGCCCAGTTTGGGAGAGGAGCAGCCCAGCATGAATTAATGGCTTTGGGGTTTTACAGTAGAGTATTTGTGTTCCTTGGGACATGTGGGCTACAAAAAGGTCCATGACAGCCATGTCTTCCACCACTTGGAGGATCATGCTGTCCTGGTGCTGGTGGCTGTGTGGCCGAGGTGAGGAGTGTGTGTACCCTGCTTTCAATATCTGGGAGGAGAAACATGTCCAGCAAGCATCAGATCCTTGGAGGTGGTGCTTGCCTTTATCACTTTGCATTTCAGACTGGTGGTGGCATGTGTCTGTGTTTAAATGGGACACCAGTACCAACTGGAACCCTCTTCCTTTGATCAGTTCTAGATATTTTGATTTGCTGTTGAGCTCTGCTGAGCTTTATGGTAGCACTAAGAAAATGAGGAAGGGGGTGTTAGTTTTGTTCGGTGGAGTCAATCCTGAATGTGTTTTCTTTTTTGAATGGCAGGGTGCTTTTAGTGGGGAATGATGTTGGAATGAGGAGCAGGTCTCTAAATGTAAAAGACTTGAAGAACGAACACAAACATTTCCTCAGTCCCAAGGGTGAAACAATAGCTCATTGTTGGGAGGAAGGGAGTGCAGAAAAGCCAGCAGACTCAGAAATAGGGGGTTATTTTCTATAGCTTACTATTTATATTGCACTTGGAGGCTTTTTGGGGACTAGATGTCCAGTTCCTGGAATGTGTGTCCCTTGGCCGAGGAAGGTTGGTACGAGCAGAGCATGTCCTCAGTGGGCATTTGTTGTGCACAATGCCGGGGTTGCAGGCGCTTGGAACGCTGCTCTATGTCCATGCAAGTCCCTGCTCTGCCTCGCAGCCTGGCAGCTGAGGAGATGTCCCCTAAAGAGATAGGACTCTGCTTCCTCCCACCCTCACTTTCTTGCTGCTGTCTATGGGCTGCTGAATGGGTTTGCATTGACCAGAGAGACAAAGGAGCCTTTCAGGCTCGGGCTTTGGCCACAGCCAGCGCCTCTGGGCTTTTGTTAACGTGCTCAGTCCCCCCTTTCTCTCCGGGCAGCCTCACGCTCGTTGTTAATGCAGCTCCGGAGCAACACTGATAGTTCTGAATTCATTTTGTTTGCTCAGTTCGCAGGAAAAGTTGCAAAAAGCTGCAGAGAGAACGTGTTGCCTCTTAGATTCTCCACAGAGAATTTTCTTTCATGCCTTTTGCAGGGAAAAGTGGATTGTGTAAACAGATCCTGGCAAATCTGTGCCCGAGCGGAGCATGGCGGGGCAGCGCCTGCGCAAGGGGAGCCTGGCGCCTTGTTCCAATGTCGGGGAACACTGACTGGCTTTCCCCCACCCTGCTGGATTAGGCTCCATGTTGTCCTGTTTAATTTTGTTATTGCATTAGACAGCTGAAGATGTAAGCGCTTATTAAAACAGCTGCTCTGCTAAGTGGCAGTGCCGAGTCAGGGCACACTGTGCAATGGTTGGAAACTTGCTCAGCATCACCCCAGACTGACTGTTGTGTGAAGGGGTTGTGATTTTAATGGCATTAAGGCTTTTGAAGATCCATAGTCTTAAATAAATTAAACCAGCTTCAGATAGATACAGCAACATGGGGATGGAAGGTGGGAGAATCTCTTAGGTCGGCATTTCCTACCAGTGGATAGAGATGACCAAAAGCAAAGCCACTTTTCTAATTCCATTTTAATAAACCTGAAAGGTGCTGATAGGTGCTCTCTAATCGTTGTGAAACATCACTATGGAATTAATTCCTGGAAATAAATTGCTAGGAAGCAGCTGGTGGAGAGCACTGGTGTGTAGCAGGTGTGCAAAAATAGGTCTAAATGCTGTTGGGGGTGAGGATGGAGGGGGAATGGTTGTTTCTTATTCTGAAGACAGGCAGGTTTTGGAGGGGTTGTGCCCCAAAATCAAATGCGCTGTTGGGTGAAGAAAACTGGGAGAACAGGACAGGAATGAGTTTGATTGTGCAAATGAGGTAGTGTCAGCAGTTGAGAGATGACCACAAAGGCTGTTGCTGGTTTCAAAGCACCTCAATGCAGCTGTTTTTTCTAGAAGTACTTGGGTTTTTAGTATTCTGGACCAATTTTTAATAGCATGTAAAGCTGTGTCATCTTTGGTTACCATGACCCTGACTGGAAGAGGAATTGTGGAGCTGGAGGAAGTGAGGCTGTATCTCTGCACCTTTTAAAGGATAGCAGAACCCTCTAGTGAATATGTGACAAATGGGGAGAAAACCAGTGTTCAGACACACGGAGGGGCCTGAGCGAGTCATGGAAGAAATCCTTGTCAAGAGAGCATGACTGATTTTTGTTTTTCACCAAATGGAGAATGACTTAAACTTTTCAATAGATGGCTGCTGAGCCCTACACTTTCAAGCTGGAAAAAGTAACCCCAGGCATGACTGCTCATCACTCCCCCTCAGCCAGCTCGTGTGTCGCTGACAGAAAGTACCCATCCTTGTGTGTGCTTATTTTTGAGGACTTGGAGGCTTGAAGATCCATAGTCTTAAATAAATTAAACCAGCTTCAGATAGATACAGCAACATGGGGATGGAAGGTGGGAGAACCCCCTAGGTTGGTGTTTCTTTGCCACCTGTCTGGAGGAATGTGGATCTGATTGCAGTGTACTTCATCCTGGAGTGAACTCCCCATCACTAGAAGTGTCCAAGGCCCATGGCAAGGGTGGAACGGGATAAGCTTTAAGAGCCCTTCCAACCCACACCATTCTAGGATTCTGTGACCAAAAAAAGCCACTAATATTTCATTAATTACTCAGAAGGGATTACTTTACCCAGAAACAACTTCACAACTGGTTGACCACACAATGCAAACTCTCCTCATGCCTTGGTAGGCGTTGTCTTAGTTCTGTTATTCTTGTCAGAGGATCTGGTTCTAGGTTTTTGGGGTTTTTTTAGCTTTGGAAGTCAGAACCTGGGGTAAAATCCCTGTGTGGCAATGGAGCCCAATAGGGGGAGTGTGAACTTTAAATAAGCCTTGTCTGAATTCCTTCCAGTTCCCTGTACAAAGGATGGGCCTCACCACATGTCCAGAAGGCTAATAAATGTAGAGGCTTGTAAATCAAAAGGGAAATTAATCTGAAGCCCTTGGGCCTTTGGTTTTCTTAAAAAGTGTGAGATGTGTCCATGAGACAGCGCTCAAATTGTGCTTTCTTAATAGTTTCTTTAAAATTTATGCCCAAACTTACCCAACAAAGTAAAAATGTGTCCCTGGCATCTTTAGTGATTAAAACACTTCTTGGTTCAGTGGTAGAAGGTTTAAACCTTGGGACTGGACCAAATGAGCTGGATTTTGGCACACATAGCCCTGACTGAAGAAAGGAATGATCTTCTAATCCCCTTGCCCCCAAAGCCACCCAAACCACAGTGTGTTTTGGTATCACCTGTGGCAAAAATTAACCCAATGGCTTTGTTCTGGCTGCTGAAATGCAGATTTTCAGATCTTTGTTTTCTTTCTGTTGGTAGGAAATCTGCCACCTTCCTCTGCAAGTCTTTCAGGAAGGTTTCTTCTAATAAAAACCTTGGGTTTAGCAGCCCTGGTGTTGGCTTTGACCTTGGGTGCCCTTCTTACTGCTCTTCTTTTCCTGTCTTTGATGCTGGAGTGCTGCATATTTGTGGTGATTTCCACAGGCATGTGCTGTGCTCAGACGGACATGGCTGCGCTTCCGGACTTAAAACACCAGTGCTCAGCCTCAGTTTGATTAGGTTTGAGTAAAGAGAGATTTTTGTAATGCAGAACCATCAGCCTGGAACTCTTAAATCAGATAATTAATTATAGTGGCAGTGTCATCAGAGTGTGGAAGTAGGAAGCAGCTCCAAGATGGCTGGGAGGGGATTGATGCAGCTGAGTTAGGAGGGGTCTTGACCACACTTGTGTGATGCTTGATCCTCTAAACCATATGAGTTTGTCCCTCCATCAGCCAATCATCAGCACAATCCCTGTTTTAGTCCCTTAAGCCTTTGCTATCCAGAAACACAAAATCCAATTGCATGCCTGTTATACTGGCTCAGCTGACCTGGCAAACGCACCCGCTGAGGCCTCAGGAGCAGAAGAACCCAGCATATTAAATGCATCTGTTTGACTTGGGTGGTGATGAAAACCTGGAGCTGGGGCAATGGTCCCTCTCCTATTTGGGCTGATCTTGGAGAAAGCTTTTCTGTTTCCCTCACATGGAATGCAGGAGATGAGTCAGAGAGTGACAAGCGGAGCTGCTCCTTTTGCTGTGGGGTTTCTACTGAGGGCGGCCACATTCGCACCCAACTGCTGGGCTTTGAAGGAATTGATCAGCTCTCCTTTTTGTTTGGGTCCTTGCATTCTCTTCCTTAATTTCCCCTCCCATCAGTGTGTTTTCAGCTCCAATTCTTCTACTAGGAAATAAGTACAAACGTGCTTTTTCGCACTCTCTTACTAATTATCGCAGTACTTTTCATGCATACGGTTCTATTTCAGGTATTTGTCCTCTTGAGGTCTCTTTACACTGTTGTTTCTTTTTCCTTTGAAAGTCTGAACCTCCTTGGAAATAGGTACATGGAGGTTTATTCTGTGGGGATATGGATGTTTTGTCATGACCTCATACCAAAATCAGTGCAGGGCATGGGGTAAGGAACCACAATTCTGGTGTTTAAGGAATATCTGGCAGTGCTGTTCACTCTTTTTATTAAGTAGTGACTGAATTTCAAAAGCTTTTGGGGGGATGAGAACCTCAAATTTCTTTTTTTTTTTTCCTTCCCAAATGCCATAAATATCCATTTCTCATGCTCTACCATCACCCACATCTCTCCAAAGAAACAGCAAGTCAGCTGTCCCTGCTCAATGGAGGTATTGAAGAGCCTGAGTCCCGGAAGCTGGCGCAGGCAGGGTCAGGAGTGCTTCATTCAGCAACTGGGAGGCCCCAGACCATGAGGGGAAGGCAGGATCCTACTGGGCTCTTCTGCCTGTGGGGATGAGCAAAGAGTCATTAGTGCTGCTCGTTACTCACCCTGCAAAGTGTGTGAGTGCCAGCCTCAGAGCACTTACACACTTTGCAGGGTGAGTAACGAGCAGCACTAATTCAGGCAGCAAAGCATTGCCACATTCCATGGGATTGCTCCCAAATCCATGTACACACCTCATCCTTGAAGGCTGAGTAGTAGTAAAAGTCATCAGAGTTCAGAACTGGGTGGAATGCAGAGGCTTTTGGTTTGGGTTGGAAGGGCCCTTAAAGCTCATCCTATGGGTAGGGACACCTTCTACTGTCCCAGGTTTCTCCCAGCCCTGTCCAACCTGGCCTTGAGCACTCCCAGCAATGGGGTAGCCACAGCTTCTCTGGGCACCTGTGCCAGGGCCTCACCCTCCTCCCAGAGAAGGATTTCTTCTCCTGGTATCCCATCTGCTGCCATCCTCTAGCAGTGCAAAGCCATTCCCCCTTGTCCTGGCACTCCAGGCCCTTGACCAAAGTTCCTTAGGGCAGGATGTGGAGGCTGTCTTGGGGATTCTCTACTCCAGTGTGGAGACTCGAGTGAGCTGGATAGAGTAGTGGTGGTGTTCAACCCAGCCATGGTTGTAGCTTGGTTCGTGATGGGCAGGAGCTGCAATGTAAGGGCAAAAAACCAAATTTGTTCCCTCAGCTTGGCTTTCAAACCTTGTTTCTCACTGTTCTTGCTTGTGGCAGTTTTGGGAAGTTCTGAAACGCCTTGTTCCTCTTGCACCACCTCCAGGAGGTTACAGAGGAGACATCCCTGTGCTTGCAAAAATTCTGCAATAGTGTCTGGGGGATGCTGTTGGTTGCTGTGGTTGGTGAGTCAGCTGGGGATGGGGGAGAGAGATGCTCCAGGGGGTGCTTGGAAGCACCAGGTGGAACCTTGGCTCCTGTGTGGATCAGCTGGGCTCAGAGGCAGACACATCACAGTCCTTACTCAGGCACCGGTTCTGACGCTCTTGCAGACATCACAAAATAGAAGCTGTTCTGGAGTCAAGTGTTCCTCCTCTGATGTCCAGAGCCAAGGGGATTAATTCCACTGAAGAAAAAAATGCAATGATAATGATTATTATTATTAACTTTTGCTTGTATGGGGGTCCCCATCCTTCTGCAGCAAGAGCATGAGAGACCCAGGAGCTGGGAAAACATGCGAAAGCTGATTGCACAGTGTTGATTTCAGCAACTCCTTACAAAGTAGCAGATCAGGCCAAGTAACATAAAATGAAAATAATCAAAGTGGCAATCAGTTTATCCATAATAAAATTAATTCTTCACTATTTCATAAGAGCTGCATGGTGAAATTTTAACTTTTTTTGCTCGAGCACTGTTCTGTGCCATAATGTTTCTCCCTCCCCTTGGCCACTGGCCCCAACTCTGTGCCTGCTGTGCAGTAAATGGCCTCGTGGGTGTTTCCATAGCTCAGCTCATCTCAGGTTCCCAGTGCCACTCAGAGGGTCCTAAAAAGTGCTCAGATTTTTCCATTCAAGAACCCCTGCTTTCCTGGATGTGTACAAGCTCTTCTATTAAGGAAACAGGAGAGGATGAAGCCTGTGTGGTGTGTTTGACTGAGATGAGGCTTTCCTCCCTTCATGAGGGGTTTTTTACCCTGGAAGCAACAATAACAATTTTTCTTTTTCAGGACTTTTTTCTCTGTCATAACAGGGAATTTATTTTCTAGTAAATAGCAGAAAGTTAACTCCCTGCTGTCTGTGGGATCACGCATGGATTGCTTTGGGATTTGCCATGGTACATATCACTATGTATTTATATGTGTTGGCCTTTCCTTGGGTGCCATGGCAGCACCTCACCTCGCCTGTGGCAGAGATGGTCCTTAAAGCAGCGTATTGTGGGCTTTTCCCCTCTGCCCTACATGCCATGATGTGCTTCCCACTGCCACAGGGCTCTGAAACTGCAAGGTGCAGATTAGGATTACATTTACCCACCTGGCTGAGCAACTGCTTCTGCTTGGAAAACAGCCTTCTCTGTCCTTTATCTGTGCACAGATCCTCACATGCCCTCCCAAAAGCTTTTTGATTTCTTATTTTTACAAAAGGCCTTGTGTTGGGTCACCGTGGTGGTTCAGGAGCGTCTCTGGGCACGTTGAGTGCGAGTCAACCCAGATGGAAGTGACCACTTAAACAGTAAGAGGAAAAAAAAAAAACCTTTTTATGTAGCCAAGGCCAGGTACTTCAGGCTATAGCAAGTGTGATTAAATGAATCGGAATTCAAGATGTGGAGCTCCTGCTGGGGATTTCCAGTTGGGTTTCCCCTTCAAGAGCACCATTGGTTATATCGGAATAGGGGAAAGATTAATAACTCGTGGGATGAAAGGGAGGAAAGTGTGTTACATAAAAGTGAGGATGGCTGATGAAATAGCTGACCTTGCAAAATGCTTTCTCTTAGCTGTGTGCTCTTAAATATGGAGGAACACATCATAGGATGTGGATACAATTACGTGGTTATATTTAAAATATGGAGAGGCAGCATGCTTAATATTCCACTTAACTGGAGAAGCAACTTCTCAAGCAAACTCTGATCCACAACCCTAAGAAACCTCACACAAATCCACAGGTAGTGTGTGTGTGGTATATATTTACATAAGTCTTGAAATCACGTGTATTTACTATAAATGATTCTATCATTGTATTGTCAGTTAGTCCATGTAGTGATGTGTGTGAGAAGTTGTGAACAGCTCAGCTCTGCACACTTTAATTAATGGGGACGGTCTCTGAAGAGCTCTGTGGGTTAGCTGGGCTTGGATGCTTTGGAATTTTACAGCATCTATTTTCTTTTTTTCCTTAAAAGAAAACTCAGTTGTCTCTGCAGTTTTGCAAACTCCATGTCTATGGGTCCTTAAAAATTCCTTTTTGAAGTAAACAAACTCAGCTAAAGAGACACTAAAGTGCTTTAGATTAAATGTGAATTTGCCTGGCTTTGTGGGAGCTAGGTTTTGGGGTTTTTTTTGCATTCTGATTATTTGTTGCTGAAAATGTGATGATTTGGGGGGATTGGAGTGTTCAGGGGTGCAGATCTGACTGTGCCCATACTCAGCACCAATTGCAGGAAACATCAGCTGCTGTTACATAACAGGTACAGAATTGCACATCAATCCAAGGATATGGTTAGTGAAACTTCTGCTGGCAGAATTGGGGCAAAAATGCTGCAGGTATTCGTGATTAGCCCCTATTTTATTATTTTAAAGAAATACTGGGTTTTAATCACAGGTGGAAAAATTGTAAATCCATCCCTTTTATTGGATATAATGCAAATATACAGGTCTTTGTCCAAACTTGGATGCAAACCTTATAAATGCTCCTGAATTGCTTTTCCTGTACAGTATTTAAGGAATATTTCAGCAATGTCTAGGGAAATGAAAAGTTGCTTTACTGGTAGCAGCAGCATAACTGCACTGGAAAAGGGGGGGTGGTATTATACTGCTGTCTGATCCAGAGAAGCTTTTCCTGCTTGGAAAATCAGGGCTGTGTTTGTGCTGCCCAGGTGAGACCTGACCTCGGATACTCCTGGCTTACGTTAAAGCCACTGGGTTGCGTAAGCGGTTCTTCCACCTCTCAGTTCTTGTGCCATCAAATAACACTTTGCCCAGGAAAATCTTAGTGACCTTGGCATTTGCTGGGAAAATAGAGGAGCATGAAGAGTGAGATGACTCAGGAGAAATGGGAAGGGCGGGATACTTTGCATCTTAAAGCATTATGGAAGATTATAGAATGAGAGCTCTTTATGCTCATAGGGATGTGGTAACTGTTGGAAAAACCACATGTGGTGCTTCGAGCGTCCAGGAGAATTGTTTTCAGTTAAATCTGCTTAAAAATCTACACCACTCTGTATTTTTTCTGCGCAACTTGGGGATTCTTTAATTGTTCCTGAATTTAAGAGGCTTTAATATCTCCAATGAAACAGGCATAACATTTTCACCTCCAGCATGGAGATTTCTGATGATGTTGTAAATATCTGTGTGCCTGACCCCTCTGGTGATGGATACAGTTACTTGCTGCCCTGAGGACAAACTCCCCAAAATGCTTCCTGGTGATCTTTGTCCCTGTTCCTGTGGCTCTGTGAGGGAGCTCCTGATGTGATTGCTCCTGTCCTGGCAGCTTTCCTGAGAGCTGCACCCTGTGTTAGTGCTGGTGGGCTGCTCCTTGGATCCCGGGCCTCAAAGTTGGCTCCCACCTTGAGGGACCCCCTCAGCTAAGGAAGGCATGGGCCCAGTATCCCAGATAACACCATCACTTCATCAGTTTAGAGCAGAGTGCAGTCAGTTGCACATGCTGCTGCTAAGTTGCTCTTTCTCAAGCTGTGCCAGAAAACTTTCTGCACTGAAGTAGCACAAGCTGGAAACTCCTTCCTTAATAAGCAGTTTGTCCTCTAATACCAGCATTGCTTCCTCTGAGGACCTTCATATGAAATTAACACAAAAAAGAGGAAGCTGGCTGATTAGCAGTCACATATCTCTGGTATTATGGGATCTTTTAAGAAGTCTTATCCCTTGGTCACTTCTATTATATAGGTAGATTATATATGGACTTATGTTGGACTCGAGCTTGGGAGCAGCCACAGGTTTGGTGCTGTGGATGTTCAGCAGCTTCTGGGCATAATTCTCATACAGAAGGCTAAATGACAATTATCTCCTGGCTTCTGTGTACAGGGATGAGGGAGGACATCAGCCTTCTGTCTCGAGTTCCATTAGGCTAAAACCTTCATGAATTTTTGCTAAAGAACTTTATTAGTTAAGCACAAATGGTCACCTCCTCCCTCCCTTTCCTTCTGCTTTGAAGTCCTCAGATGGCTAGAGGGAACTGCCTACATAGGCACAAGTGCCCTGTAGCTCCTTGTGCCAACTGGGAATGCCCCATACCTTGAATTGCAAGACCTTCATGCCTAGATTCCAATGGTACATTCCTTGATTTTACCTTTTTCCAATGCTGACTGTTTTTTGCTTGTCATGTCCATTAAAAAGATTCCCTGGATGTAAATTAGTGCTCAGTGCTCCGTTTAGTGTCACTTCCTATAAATACTGTTCCCACTAGTGCACTAAGAGGTAGGAGTTGGGATAAATCATGAGCTCCAGGCTGGACCCTGTTTGTGATCTTTCCTTGCTCCCTGTTCCCAGTGCTGGTGATCTCCTTCCCCACAGCGCTTAATCCCTAAGCCAGAAAAAGGAACAATTTAAAGCCCCTTGCCTAGCAGATGATGTGGAAGTGCAGCCTGAGCCCTGTGTAATCTTGTCTTTCCTCAAAATTCTCCCAAACACCCTCCTGTGTTACAGTCGCCGCTTGGGTCATACTGCACGTGCTGTTTTGTCAGCCAGCAGATCCCAAAGGGACAGATCCCAAACACCCATCACAGCTTGCCTTGTGACCGTAGCATTCAGTTGTTGTTTTTAAACAAAACTGGGAGCATTTGCAGGGGTGGAGCTGCAGGATTTGGACCCATTCCATAGAACGGGACAAGGTTGTATGTTGCTGGACGTGGTTCCAGATGGAAAGNGCAGGGGTGGAGCTGCAGGATTTGACAAGGTTGTATGCTGCTGGACATGGTTCCAGATGGAAAACCCTTCCCAAAGTGTGTTTCCAGAGGAGGCAAGAGCTGACATGTTCAAGGTAGTATGTAAAATATCTCCTGAAAGCTTCAGCGTGCTAATGAACTAATGGCACTGAAATGAACTGCTCATTAAAGAATTAGAAGACTTCAAATCAGGTGGTAGCATAGAGAGCAGTCTCAGTGTTGAATGGAAGCAGGGGAAATCTGTTCTCAGATAAAGTGTTGCTTTTCCCATGTATTTCCTTATTGTTTTCTTTGTGTCCTGTCCTGGGGCCTGAATTGCCGTGAGGCTCCAGTGGTCCTTGTGGTGTCTGTGTCAGTTCTTGCTCATTTGCTCTGCATCACTTCCCTGCACCTAGACAGACTCTATCCCTCAGGAATAAGCTGCATCCTACCAAGATTCACCTCCCTGCCATCTCACATGAAGGACTAAAATAGTCCTGGAGAATCACAGGGCTTCTTGTGACTCCAGCTGCTGTGAATATGCCCATTGCTTTACTTCCTTTCTCATAGCTTCAAAATCTACTTTGGCACCTCAGGGCCCTTCTCCCGGCTCTGACAGTCGTGTCATGGAGGTGTGGGAACACGAGCAAGAAGGGAAGAGTGAGGAAGAGGGGAAGAGCCTGGTGTGTAGCCATGACAGGCCCTCTATTGAAATGCAAAAGAGGCAAAGCTGCAGAGCAGGATGGGGAGTTCTGCCCGTTTCAGAAAGGCACCAGCCTCTGGTTCACAGTGTGGATTTTGGAATGTTCTGGGGGTGCTTTCATGGTTGTGGTTTCATATTGGGATTAGAGATGTCCCTCTGAGCTGCAGTGGAGAGGGTGGATCTGCCTTTGCTGACTGGGCTGTATCTGCACCCTGGTCTCAGATGTGATGATCATGTGAGCATTTGGCAATTTAAATCAGCTCACAGAATCCATGGAAAACTTCACCCCGCCAAGGGAAAAAAAAGTTCTCTCTTGAATCACCAGGCTGCGCGGGTTCACCAAGGAATCTCGTGATCCTTAGTCCTTTCTGAAGAACATTATTCCTTGCTGAGGGAGGTGGCAGAAGCTGTGGGTGCCAATGTTTGGCAGAGAGGTTGGTTCGGGATCCCATGGAAGCTGACCTGTGGCAGCCCAGTGTCTGTAGCAGGGGCAGAGGAAGCACTGTGCCCTCAGGGGGGAACCATGCCTTGGTTTTCTTCCCTTTTCCCAGGGACACTGGGGCTACCCCATGACCTGGAATTATTTCCCCTTGACCTCTAATTAACAGTGCTCCAGAGGGTTTCTAAGCAATGCTTCATGCAGGTAGAGGGTGCAAGGGGAAGATCAGCTTTTAGATCTACTGCTTGCAGCACCTTTGCAGTCTCTGTTTCTTTCCCCACGTGGCCATACAGGCATGGATGGATGGAGGAGCTGCAGGATGGAGGACTTGGGCTTTTTCCCAGCTTTTTCTGGTTCTGATCCAGGATTGTCCCTTGTGTTTTGAAAGCATGAGATGCACAATGTAAGAGCCATGTAAGATATTAACAGCCACTGACTTCAGTCACTTACACAATAAATTATTATTGTTGTTATTATTAGAATTAATAATATTTATTATTTATTACTTTCATTTTACTTGAGTAAACATAAGTATTTTTTGTGTTGGAAGGGGAGCAAGGTCAGGTGTGTTGTAGAGGTAGGCAGTCTGCTGGTTGACACTAAAAGGTGTTTTATTTTTGTCAGGGCCACAAAAATAAATATTTCAGTGGCAGGGGAGCTTCAGAGCTTTGTTCATTTTAGGGAATAGCAGGGGTGCAATAGTTGTCTAAAAATCTTCTAATTAAAAGAAGCTATTTAGGCCTGTGAACTGCCACTAAAATGCTAATTGCTTTGGGATGTGAGAATGCCTGGAAAAGCTTCTTCATCAGAAATCATGAAGGTTTCTCCTGTTTAAATCAAGTTCGTGGGTTATATAGAAGCCCAGAATAGCTTGAGCTGGGAGGGACCTTAAATCTCATCCAGTCCTACCCCATGCCACAGGCAGAGACACCTTCCACTATCCCAGGTTGCTCCAAGCCTCATCCAGCCTGGCCTTGTTCTGTGTCTGGAGCAGCCGACCCAGGAACTGCTGCCCCTCCAGCAATTTCAATAGGACACCTCCTGCCTTTGTGAGAACGTGCAGATGTTTGGGTCATCTCAGAGCACAGAAAGTGATTTAGCAGCTGCTGCCAGCTATGAGAACAATTTTAGAAGAAATGTTACTGTCTCTGGTCAACTGAAAGCCTGGTAGTTACCCTGTTTGGATGATTTTAACATATCTGTACTTGCAGCCTTCAGATTGTTCATTGCTGATATGGTCAAGTTTGGTCAGCCCCTGGGGGACAGTGCAGGGCAAGGATGGTTTGGTGGCTTTTCTGTAATTGGGAAGGGCAAAACTAAAAGCTGTTTGCTATTTCCTTTATCTTACTGAGGTTTTTCATCCCTCATGCTTCCAGATGAGTGAGCTGCTGCTTTTGGAGTGGGTTGTGCTCCTAGAAGAGATGCACATGGGTGTGGGGAAGAGTATCTTCAAAAATCCCCTTGTGGCCTTGAGTCAGAGCATTACTTAGGTAGATGCATGGTTATGGTATAGCACAGCACTGCTTCAGCTCATTCATGAGTGTGTTCCTGCTCCTCCTTTCCCAGTCCCATCAAACCTCTGTCCTCTGATTAAGTCCTCCCAGACTTGCCTGGTTTGTGAAGGTAGTGGTTCTCATGCTGTAAATTCAGGTACTGAAGGTTTTACCATCAGTAAAGAGGCTGTTACCATCTCCTATGGGAATCACAGAATCACTAGTTTAGAAGAGATGTTAAGATCATCAAGTCCAACGCAGCCCTAACACCCCAACTAAACCATGGCACTGATTGCCACATCCAGTCTTTTTTTAAACACATCCAGGGATGGTGACTCCACCACCTCCCCGGGCAGACCATTCCAGTCCTTTATCAGTCTTTCTGTAAAAAACTTTTCCTAATATCCAACCTATATTTCCCTTGGTGCAGCTTAGGACTGTGTCCTCCGATTCTGTCAGTGCTGCCTGGAGAAAGAGACCAACCCCCACTGGCCACAGCCACCTTTCAGGGGGTTGTAGAGAGTGGTAAGGTCACCCCTGAGTCTCCTTTTCTCCAGGCTGAACACCCCCAGCTCCCTCAGCTGTTCCTCACAGGGTTTGTGTTCCCAGCCCCTCACCAGCCTCGGTGCCTCCTCTGGACACACTCAAGTGTCTCAGTGTCCTTCCTAAACTGAGGGGCCCAGAACTGGACACAGTAAAGAAAAATGATTTCTTAAGGGGGATCTGCTTGGTTCTCATTTGGGAGTGCAAAACAACTCTGGAAAAGCATCTGATTCAGCAGTTCAGTTTTCCTGGAGGAAAGGAGGCTCGGGGGGAGGCCTTCTGGCTTTCCAGAACTCCCTCACAGGAGGGTGCAGCCAGGGGGGTCAGACTCTGTTCCCAGGAAACAAGGGACAGGATGAGAGGAAACCAGGGGAGGTTCAGGTTGGATACTGGGAAAATCTCTTCACTGAAAAAGGGTGGTCAGGCACTGGCACAGGCTGCTCAGGGCAGTGGTGGACTCCTCAATTCTGGCAGTGTTGAAAAAATGTGTGAATGTGGCACTTGGGGACATGGTTAATGGTGAACATGGCAATGCTGGGTTAGTGGTTGGACTCCGTGATCTTTGGGGACTCTTCCAACCTTAATGATTCCATGATTCTGATGTTTAGGATCACTAAGTTATGTTCAGATCTGCCTTGCCAGCTGCCTCTGGGGTTCCTGCATCCCCACAGTCCTGTGCAGGGATGTGCTCATGGAATCCACAGCAGGAGCATTTTATGGGGCAGCCTTCCCCTGAAGGGTGACAGCTTAATCCTTCATCTCCTCTCCATCCTTGCCTGCAGGGTCCTGCCCTTTGACACCTTCCTGTCAGTAATTTTCCTCTGATGCCACCTGGCAGCTTACAGGTGCCATGGGTGCCTACCCTTGCCCTGAGGAGCCTTGGGAGCAGAGGCTTGTCTCTTCCCACGTTTCTGCTAGGAACTGCCTAGGCATAGGTCTGAGAGCATCCAGCTGCTGCAGTTGCTTTCTCTCCCAATCAGCTTGTCCCTTGAAAGGAACCTAGGGCTGGATTTGGAGTTTTGAAAGGCAAAATGAAAGGTTTGAGAGGAGGGACTGAGTAGTGGGGAGTTGCTGTTTCATAAGAAGGGAATAGCTTAAAGTCTGATTTCATCAGGAACTGTAGTAGGGATAATGAATTGTGGGTTCAGACTGAAAGAGGAGAAATTAGAAGAAATTCTACCACGTGAAGGTGGTGAGGGCCCTGGCACAGGTTGCCCAGAGAAGCTCTGGATCCCTGGCAGTGTCCAAGGCCAGGTTGGGCAGGGCTTGGAGCAACCTGGGATAGTGGAAGGTGTCCCTGCCCATGACAGAGGTGGAACTGGGTGATCTTTAAGGTCCCTTCCAACCCAGCCCATTCCATGATTTCCTTTCCCATTGTCCTGCTGTTTTGGAAACCATTGTGGTTTCTTGACCCACAGACTTCCCAGACAGCTGGAAGTGGGTTCTCCAAGAACGTCACCCCAACTTTGGTAGCAGGGTGACAAAGACTTACCTAGGGTATATTGGATGTGATTTATTCCCACACATAGCTGGTGCCTGGGAATGTGCAGCTCCTCTGAAACAACAGGGAAATGCAGGTTTTCTCTCCCTGCTTTATATACCCGTGAATCACCTGCAAATGTGCACTTACACGTTGTAGGATCCTTACATACAGCCTCTGACTACTCTGACTCGGTGTTTTGATCACTTGGTACTTGTTCTAAGAAATAAGAAAATGATGTCTTGGTGCAGACCTTGAGATGACAAACAAAAATCCAGGTTTGCCTTCAATATATGCATGTAAAGAGCAGCAGCACCAAAACCCTTCATTCCCATGCCTTGGCTCTCTCCTTGCACAGAAAGCAAAGAAAAGCTTAATCATTACTGAGGGCAGCACAGCTCCAGCAGAGATCTGTAGTAATTTCCTGGAATTTTAGGAGGTATTTAGCCCTATATCACATGGCATGAGCCCAACTTCCTGGTGTTGCCCTGCCTGGGACTTTAGGGCTATTTTTGGGGCCAAGCTGTTCTGAGCTGGCTGGGCCTGCATGCTGCTGGCATAACACAGCTCTGCTTCCAACTCACTGGGTGTATTTTGGAGTTCAGGCCTCATCTGGAATATCTCTATGGGATGTTGGCCCACCATAGTCCTCTGTAACTTAGAGATGATTCTCCAGAACTCAGCTGGAGTCTCCAGAGCTCACCTTGTTGAGCCTTTTCCCCCCACCTTAATATTTTTGGCTGTTTATAAGATGCCTGCCCTAGGGTTGTGCCTAGACATCCGTGAGGAATCACTCAGAGCAGCAGGGTCTGTTGGAAGACAAATAAGGCTGCTCTAGGTTCCTGAGCATTGCCTGTTTCCTGCAGCCTAATGGGAGTTTCAATTAACATGGCCAAGTACAATCATAAATAACCCTCCTAAAATTAATGGAATTTTAAGGCTACCTTGGCACGTTCCCTGTGATTTTGTTGCCTCTCCGTGGCAATGCCATGATTTCCAGTTGAAGGGAGCTGATGAGATGTACTGACTTTTTAATTTCTTAGAAGAGTCCATATATTTTGGGAATAAAATGTGAATTGAAAAAATATGGAAGTGGCTGGTGTTTTATGGAGGAAAGGGGACAAGCCAGCTGGTGAAACGTTGTTGGTAGCTGAGCAAGAGGCATTCTCCTGGCATGTCATTCACCTTGTTACCTGAGCTGGCACAGGCACGGCCCAGGAAACCTCTGTAGCTTTTTTTGGTAATTACTAATATTTCACAGCTTGGTTGAAACCTGGATTTAACCTTATTGAGGTTGTGCTGTGAACACTTCTGGGAGCGTTAAAAATACACCTCAAAAGTTCACAGTTACAGAAATATTCCGTGTGTCGCCTGCAGACCCATCCCCCACCCACGAACACCCTGCTTCAAGGAAAAGCCCAGCAGGATTAGCAGGGTTTAGACACAGTTTCTTCCACCCCAAACAACCTTTCCAGGTCTCAGCTGAAAATAGCCAGTTTGCCTCCATGCTGAGGTTGCAGTGGAGGGAGACAGAGATGAACTATCAAAATCAGGTTGCCCTTAGAAACACATTTGTATTGGGCAGAAGAATTGATTGGGGTTTTGTGGTGTTTGCTCAGGTGTGGGTCTTGCCAGCGCCCAGGAGCTCTCTGCACCCGGAGGAGGCGTCGGGGTGAGGCGAGGTCTGGGGTGATTTAGTGCGGGTGAGCTGTCTCAGTGCTGGCTAATTTAGAGATGCAAAACTGTGCCTGGAAGTAATGAGCCCTGGCTAATTAGGTGCTTGTCTGCAGGTGGAACTATTGCAGCTGGTGCTCCCAATATTGCTGGTTTGTATTTGAGAGCATCATGGAATCAGTGGGATGCTGGGAATACAGACAGTTTGCAACAAAGGGGGAGGGGGTTCTGTTTCCTTCCCCCTAGCCCCTCAGCTTTCCTTTGGCATTCTCGTTTGGCTTGATTGTGAGATTATAACACATGGACCAAAGACGAAGGGAAAGGATGAGGAGAAAGGGGCCTTTTTTACAGGCACATACTGACAGGATGAAGGGGAATGGCTTCCCACTGCCAGAGGGCAGGGATAGATGGAATACTGGGCAGAAACTCTTCCTTGTGAGGATGGGGAGGCCTTGGCACAGGTTGCCCAGAGCAGCAGCTGTGGCTGCTTCATCCCTGGAAGTGTCCAAGACCAGGTTGGACAAGGCTTGGAAGCAACCTGGGATCATGGGAGGTGTCCCTGCCATGGCAGGGCGTGGGACTGGATAGGAGCTTTGAGGACCCACAGTACCCAAACCAGTCTGGGATCCTGGGGTATTTTGTGGAATGGATATTTAAAAGGATGTAAGTTGGAGGATTTGGAGACGTGCTTGGGTACAAACAGGACGTGCACTGTAGCTGTGGCTGCTGCAGTGGCTGCTCAGACAGAAGGGCTGGGGATGTGCCAGGTGGGCTCTGCCCCTTAACTTCGGCCGCGCAGTCGGACGTGCCAACGCCCGCATCTGCAGATTCCCGAAACGTGTCGGGACTCCCGAAGGGAGAGGAGCAGGAATCTGATTAGCGACGGGAGAGGGACAGCACGCTGTTCACTGAGCATTTGGAGGTCACATTTTCCTTTCAAGCTGCAATTTTCATCCCTGGAAAGCTTGTTTTCCAATAGGCATTGAGGTTCATTGGGATTTGTGTGCCCCTTCTCTTCGGAAAGCTCTCCCTGTTCCCATTCAGCTCTGTGCAAGTGCAGCTCAGGGGATGTTGTGTGGCAGACAGCAAGGAAAGACAGTGTTTAGGATTATTTGGAAGCTGATGCTGAGATTAATGATACATAATTAGGTAAAAAGCTCAAGATGTATTTCGAGGCAAGTTTTGTTATGAAGAGAGTGTTCATTTAGAGCATAGAATTAGCTGGGATAAGCAGGGAAAGCCTCACTGTAATATTTGTATCCAGACAGAGCTTGGGGAGGATGATTTAATGAGGAGCACTTAATGCAGAGGGATGGACAGGATGATAACTTCCAGTTATCATCTCAGAGTTCAGATGGGGAGCAAGGAACGAGTCCTGCAGTCAGGGATTTTGAACGAGGCAATAAAGGAGTGGTGAAACATCAACAATATTTATGTGAGCACATTTCTGGTACAAAAGGAGAAGATAAATAACTTACTTAAGGTTTTGTTCCAAATATACAATAGCCCATAAACAAGAATTTAAAGAGAATTCAGTGATGCAGTTTAATACACAAAAATACATGAAGGATTAAAGAGGTTGTTTGTACAAACACTTCATTGATCCACTTAAAATTTATCTGTCTGATAAATGGCACTTGGGCTGTGAACATTGACTACACATGTGGCACTAAGGAGCTTTATACTGGGCCATAAAATACTGAAACAAGCTTAATAATGGCTTTTGTCATCGGATCCTTCTGGGGATAAGTTGTTCTAGAAGGTTGCAGACCCTGGAGGTTTGCATCTCTTGACAGGGATGATGTACTGCTCTGTTAAAAATCTCAGTACTTTTAAACCATGAACCCCATTTTTGCCACTTTGCAAACACTTTTTATTGTGTTCCTTTGTTTTTAAAACATTTGACTTGCCAGAAATAGTCCTTAGATCAGAATTCAGTATTGGTGTAAAGCTGCCATGGGCTTTTAAGGAAGTCCTCACCTGCAACTCTTAACTGTGACCATATTCCTGAGTGCTCATGCCAGCAAAAAGTTGTACTTGTTTTTCCCTGGTATAATAACAATAAACAGCAAACACTGAAACAACAGTGGAGCTTGACCTGTGGTATAGTCAGGGCTCAGAATTGTGCTTTGTTTTGACATCCTGTCACATTGTGCAAGAGCAGTTGCATCCAGCTGAGAAAACTGAAATAAAAGCACTCTTTTCATACAGAGGCCACCTCATTCCTTTGAGACTCAGCCAGAAGTCCTGATCCCCTTGTTGGGAATCCACTAACAAAAAAACCCCTGAACAGACAGAAACCCCCACCCAAACACACCCTAAAATAAAATGTGATCTCTGCAAGGATGAGAGATGGGATATGTCGTTGGATGGAGGCAGGAGAATGATTAGGGAGGGTCAGCATTTTATTAGGTGGGGTCTTCAAATGTTTTCCAAAGTCCTTGAATTATGTTGGTCTTGATTTTTGTAGTATGAATTATCTCTCATCTGTTATGAGCAAGAGCAGCTCAGCTGTGAAGGGTCAGGGTGCTCGAGTCCTGTAAGAGCTGAAAACGTGGAGGTGACAGGGAATGGGGGAAATCAGCATGGGTCTCTGTAATTAGGGGCTGGATTCTGCAGATACACAGGAGGATTGAATTATGATCACCCAGGCAGCATCAATCCTGCTTTTCCCTAAGTTTGAAGTTACTTGCTTTGTAACCTGAATTTTATTTTTCTTTGGAAGAAATCAATTTTGTTGTCATATTTCAGCATGGAGAGAAGACAACACTGTTTTGATGTTATATATTTTAATTTTTTCCCAGGTAATGTGTCACTTGGTGGAGTTTGCTTTGGGATTTTGTTGTTGTTTTGTCTTCTAAAGGCTGTAGTTTGTTTTGCCAGCATTCCTTGCTCAGGCTTCTGAAATATGATCTGTCAAAAGAGGGATTTTGAAGGGAAAATTGATTACTGAAGTAGTTGCTTAGTAAAGGGGTTCGTGCTGCTGCATTTGGGAGTAGCAAGATAAAAACTGAGGGGAAACAAGCTGCAAAATTTCCTGCTGAGGAGTTTGTGAGCGATTTAATTCTTCTGATAGGGAGCACTGATGCTTTCTGAGCTCCTCATTCATTGCTATGCAGCTTTCCAAACCACCCTGTGCTGTGGGGGAGTTCATCTTTTTCCCTTATCCTTTCCTTTATAAGCTTGGCTTAATTATTATCCTAAATCAACTTGCTGAGGGGAGCATGATGCTGCCTCCCTTCCCTTTTCCTCTGTGTGCACAGCAAGGAAGTCAGGGAAGCAGCGAGATTGCAGCGGTGTTGAAGTGTTCGGGTATCAAACCCCATGGAGGTCCCCCTTGCGCTGCCCCTTTAAGAGCTCAAGCCCTGCCTGTGCAGGGATGGGCAGGAAGAGCTCTGAGCCACCCTGGCGTGGCCGTGATGGGATGTGGCTGTGATGGGATGTGGCCATGGGCTTTGCTGATGGATGCAGAGAGAGGACTCAGCGCTGAGCTGGCTCGCGGCCAGAGCTCTCTGGGGTCTCCCTGACTGAGCTTTCTGGGATCTCACTGCCAGAGCTCTCTGGGATCTCACTGTTAGCTCTCCAGGATCTCACTCTCAGCTCTCTGGGATCTCACTGACAGAGTTCTGTGGGATCTCACTGTCAGCTCTCCAGGATCTCACTCTCAGCTCTCTGGATCTCACTACCAGGGCTCTGTGGATCGCACTCTCAGCTCTCTGGGATCTCACTGCCAGAGCTCTCTGGGATCTCACTGCCAGAGCTCTCTGGGATCTTACTGTCACCTCTCTGGGATCTCGTTGTCAGCTCTCTGAGTTCTCACTGTCATCTCACTCTCAGTTCTCTCTGGGTTCTCACTGCCAGAGCTCCCTGGATCTTGGTGCTGGAGCTCACTGCCAGGTAAGACTGAGTGTGCTGAACAAAAAGCTTGGCGCCGTGGCTGGAGGATGGTGGAGCTGGGAAGGATGGGGTGATGCCAGGGAAGTTCCAGCTGCTGTGACTGGCAGAGCCTTTCCCTTTGAATCTTTTCAGAGCCGTGTGGTTTCCCAGCCGGCTCAATGAGGTGTTGCTGCTGTTGGGATGTTTACCTCCTGCATTTTAATTGCATGGTAAATAGAGAGGAGGCTGCAGTGGAGAAACATGCTCCTGGAAAGGTCCCTGCATGCTTAGAGGACTTCTATAGATTCCTTGCTCCAGAAGGCTGAAAGAAATGCTCAAATTTGATGTGATTTCTTGCCCTTCTGTAATCTTGCTTGACGGTTTTTCCTTGGGATTTTTAATGCACAGTTTCAGTACAAGCAGGGACACGTGTGGGAATTATATAACCCTGGGGAAGCTGGTGGGAGACTGGCTCCATTTCTGGGCAGGGGTGAAAATCAGGAGTTCTGGAATGGTTTTGTGTAAGGTGCTTGCATAGGTGCCCATGGGCACCGTGGGTGTCTTTTAATTCCTGGGAAAAGGTGCTTCCTCAGAGCTGTGAGCTGGAAGGGGAGCAGAGGCCAGCAGTGCTTGGGGTAAAATGGTTGCTAGTTGCTGAAATGAGCTTAGGTGAGAAACACCATTCGAGGGTAAATGAATCACTTTGGGAGAAAATGGAATAACGTTCTTTCTGTCTTCCTGCAATCTTGGTGGAACAGAGAAACCTTTAAAAATTCGTGATGGAAGGGCTGATGTTGGTGTGTGTTTCTAGATCTGTAACAGCACAGAGCAATCTTGCAGGATCGCAGTTCTGTAGTATGATTGGAGCAAGCAGAGAAATGTGATACAAGGAGGAGATTTCTGCAAGGAATTCCTGCTGTCATTTCACTCAGCATTTGGCTGTGTCACTGATTGCTCCAGTAGCTCCGGGCTGGATTTTTTTTCCTTAATCTCTTTACAGAGCAGTCACATATTCCCTTCTCCTCAGAGTGTGGCTGTGGCTGTCTAATTAACAGATACCCTCCTTTTTTTAGGGGAGATTTTTGGTTTCCAGAAAAATTCAGTTTGTTTTCCAGTCAGCGTCCCTTCTCCCACTGGGTCTATAATAGCTCACGAATTCCCCAGCTTGTAATCACTGCTGCAGCCAGATGGGGACTAGGTGGAACTCCCCTTGCATCTGTGCCTGTGATTATGAATCTGCCAGAAGTATCTCACTTAGGTGAGATTTTAAATATATATTTCATGAGTTAATGAGCCCTGAACAGCGACGAGGAGAATCCAGCACTGGTACTGCCAGGGTTGCCATCCTTCTCCTGGATCCTGGCATGATGCTGATGAAGCAGAGAGAGCTCTAAGGAATCATTCAGCCAGGTGTGAGCAAAGCAGATGCTGCAGTTGCACTTTACCAACCTGATGGTGCTTTAAGAGGTTCTTCTTGGATTTAACAGGGTTTCCTTGCTCCTGCTATTCTGCTTCATTTCTTTCCTCATCTTTTCTCCCTGTGCAAGGAAAACTGTCAGGTTTGGATTATCTTTGCTTCCCCCCACCCCAAATGGTTTCGGAGCATAGTTGCACAAATCAGTGATATGAGTGTAGGATATAGGGGAGGAGAGGAGGAAGGAGGGCACACGATGCTCCTGAATTGGATCTCAGCACAGCAGGGTCAGAACACAAAAGAGCTGCCTGAATTACTCAGGGTATCCTGGTGTTCCTGGCTGTGGTGAATCTAGCGCTGCAGTGAGGCTGGGCTGGCTGGACTTCACCTGCTGCACTTGCCTGGGTGTGCTGGGGCAGCCTGAGGGCAGCGATCCAAAGGCTTGTGCTGCATTTTGGCATGTGCAGCCCCAGTGGCACCACAATCCGTGTGTCAGAGCAGATGAGTGAGTGCCCTGGGGGTGGTGTGCATGTGCATGGGATGATGCTGCTGGATGAGGTTCTGCCTCCCACCTGCCTGCCCTGAGCCATTCACTCATCCCTTGATGGAGTATCCATGCTGTCACTTAACCCATTCCTAGGAGAAGAGCCTCATCAGCACAAGTCATGATGACCTTTGCTGTCACCCTGGCTCGCTTCTCCGGCAGTAACAGGAGCTGTTATCCCAGAACAGGCTCTTTTGGCAGGTGGAGGGAGAGGGAAGGTGGTGAGTTCCACTGGGGAGCAGGAACAAGCTCCAAGAGACTTGGTGGGAATCAGGAGCCTTTCCACTTGCCCAGCTCCTCTCCAGGATGCAGGAACCTTTCTGCTTGCCCAGCTTCTTGCAGAGAGTCAGTCTGTGGATGCCACAAGTTGGATGCTGGAAATAATCTCTTTCTCCAACCATTACTTCATTAAGGCTTACTGGAATTTAAAACATTTTGTTCCTATCAGTCTTGTGTCCAGGTCAAATCTTTTGGCAAAAAGGACTTACAAGGTTTCTTCTGGATGTGACGAGAATCATCCCTTCCTAGGAGAGATCTTAAACAGTGACTCCAAATACTGCAAATCTATCTAAACTGCTCCTTCCTTCAGGCAGCTCTTCCTGGGTGCAAAAAAAGTAGTTGCTCTGCTCAAAGGAGATTATTTCCTCCTGACTTATATAAGTTCTAAAATAAGAAAATAAATCCTAACCTTGTCAAGGATGAAACCATTTTTCCAAACTCAGGAATGATCCCTTTTGAAGCAGCGAATGCTTCAATGATTTGTCAGGAGTGCCTGGAGAAGGGAAATCTCAGCTGTGACACAAGGGGGGCAGCTCCATCCCAGGCCTAGGGCTGTCATCCCTGTCATACGGATGTTCTAAAGGAGAGGGAGTGGTGCTACAGCAGGAAATTTGAGTTTTCATTCCATCTTCCAGTATGTTTTTAATCCTTCTTTCCCAGATTTTGGCTTTTTTGTTGTTGTTTTCCAAAACTTGGTGATGAATGCAAGATCCTTGGGATGAAGGCTGGGGGGGCCTCTGTTGAAGATTGTGACAAATCTTACTGTTGTTTGGCTGAGTCAGGGTTTTTAATCCCATTTGGTTGTTAAAAAACTCTCAGTTTATCAAATAATACCACTTGGGCCTGAGCTGGCAGATGAACGAAGTGCAGATGAGCCTTTGACCCTGGAAATGAATTCTTGCTTTTGTTAAAAAACCACAAAAAGATACGTAGAGTAGGTGAGCACCAGCCTGGGCACCAGTGGGGCCGGATCCTGTTCCTGGTTCTCCTGCCCTGGAGCTGGCCCTGAGCTGTCCCCTGGCACCTGCCAGGGTGACAGGCCAGGGCCTCCCCACAAAGCTCAGGCCTGGCCTCTTCCCAGCATAATCCCATCAAGCAGCTTTTTATCACGACTGGTGCTCAAACATTGAATATATAACAGAACTGAGAAGTTTTAGAGCAATTTCTGAGCCTGTTTGGTGAGGAAGAGCTTTTTAATGAGTTCAGGGCTAGAGCAGAGCAAGACTGTAAATTTTGCTCTGTGTGTGTGTTTCTGATGCTGTAAATTTGCTTCAGCACTGCTGGAGGAGGAGATGATCTGGCTGGGACATGCTGTGAGCAGTCGGCAGGGGCAGAGCAGGTTGTGTCTGAACAGTCCTTACCTCAACCTTAACATTTGATCCAGTTCAAGGGGAATAGTGGGGATTGTTGAGCTTGGGGTGGCTGCTGAGTTGTGTGAGTGCTAGCAGGGTCTCTCCTGTCACTGTGGTGTTGGTCCCTGCAAAGCTTTGGGCAGCAGCATTAATCTGGGGATCGAACTTGGGGTGCAAAGAGTCTCCTGAAATTTCAACTCAAACTAATCTGGGCTCAGAATTTAACTTAGCAATGTGTTTTTCCTTGTTAGAATAAAACTAAGAAGTGTTTTAATGACTTTATTTTCTTTTTAAGTATCCCACCATGTTAACACGTGAGGTCTGTGTCCTTCCGTGTGTGCAAGAGCCTCAGTCAATCCAGCTGTTCTCATTTCCCATGAAATTTTGGTGTGTAAAATATAAACAGCAAAAAGGTGAAATCTGATTACGGCATTTAGGAAAACTTTTCAGCAAGTGCCTTTTGCATGACAGCGGGCATTGGGTATTGTCTGGACCTGTGTGAGACCACAAGATGTTACCCAAGTCAGGCTTTTTTTGTTCTTTTGGATCCCTGCATCCCCCTCTTTTATTCCACAAATAAACCAGATTCTGTTGGGGGGTTTTTTGTGCGTAGTTTTTTTCCCTTTTGTTGTCTCCTTTAGATTTCCACAATGCCTCTACAATTAAGAAAACTCCTGCAATTTGCCTTTAAGTCACCCTGCAGCAGCTCCTCAAAACCTCCCATCCCTCTGACAGCCCTTTCTTTTGGTGGGCGGATGAGGAAAGGAGTCACTGGGTGAAGAGAGGCAAACAAGGAAACAATTCCAGCAGGATTCCTGCGTGGTTAGCAAAACAGGAGCTGCCATTGTGCGGCAGTGCCCTGCTGATCTGCAGGGTTTGTGCCGAGGGCTTGTGGCTTCGAGGGCTTTTCCTTGTCAAATAAAAGCAGAGGTGGGGGATGCTCTTGACAGGCCCAAGGTTTTGTGGATTATTTGGTGACGAGTTGGCGTTGATTCCCTCATTCCTAGTGTGGGAACAGCTGCCTCTGGAGCCGCAGGAGATCCCGAAGGATCAGACCTGCCAGGCCGCAGGTCCCGGGGTGGGGCGTCCCTGGGGGTGTCCCCAAGCACGGCCCTGCCTTCCACGCTGCTTTCCTTGACTCGCTGTGTTGCAGAATCCCCCGAGGTCCTGTCCAGCAGCCCCTGGAGGATCGTATCTTCACTCCGACCGTCTCGGCTGTGTACAGCACTGTGAGTATCCGCTGGGGCTGGGGCAGCGCGGCCGGATGGGATGGGATGGGTGTGCAGAGCTCCAGGCAGTCAGAAATCGTGCAGTTAGAAACGAGACCTTGGAAAAAATGCAACTTTTTTTTTGGCCCCCTGAAATAAATGGTGCTCAAACAGACTCTCTTGGTTGCATGGGAGTAGGAAAAGAAGGGAGGACCTCCTTGCTCTCCACAAGTCCCTGAGAGGAGGATGCAGCCAGGTGGAAGTCAGCCTCTGCTCCCGGGAGACAAGGGACAGGACAAGGGGACGCAGCTTCAAGTTGTGCCAGGAGAGGTTCACATTGGATATTGGGAAAATCTCTTCACTGAAAGCATGGTCAGACATTGGCACAGGCTGCCCAGAGCAGTGGTGGAGTCACATCCTTGGAAGTGCTTATAAGATGTGTGAATGTGGCACCTGGGGACAGGGGTTGGGTGGGCGTTGGGATATTGGTTCAGCATTGGTCGATATTGGAGGTCTTTTCCAACCTTAATAATTTTGTGATTTTATGAAGAGCATTCTTTGTTGCATGGGAGCAAGAAAGGAAGAAATCCTTGGAGGACTTGTGGGTCCATTGGTGTTTTTAAGTGTCTCTAGTTTTGTTTAGCATATTGGAGAGTGTGTTTTCCCAACAGTGTCACTGGAGTAATGGAGTTTTGTCCATATTGTCACTTGTGTGGCTTCATCTCTTCCCTTCCCCTAAATCTCACAGACTGATTTTTTTGGGTACTAGTGCCTTCACATTTCTAATACCTTCTTAGGAGAAAAATTATCAAGAAAGATTTGTTTTCATGTGAAACATTCCATTGTACAGAGGAAGAAATATTTTGATAGTAAATAGAATATTTGGCTTAGATGCCTTTGGCTTGCTGTCCTAGATGAATGATAATGTATAATATTGATTATTGTAGAAATTTAGCTTAGAAACAGCGATGTTTATTAGTGAACATGATAGTCTTTTCCTTTTATTAATTCCTTTTGGAGGATGGCAATAGCTGGAAACCCAGGGTTGTTTATATGCTTTGCTAAATCAGCACAGCCCTAGGAAAGTCATATTTTGCTTTTCTAGTTGGGATAGTGCAAATATTTTTAATGCCAAAAAACCCCGCTTTTAAGCTGCTCTTTTAATTATTTGGAAAATAGGAAGGAAAGCTGTAGATGGGATAAATTCACTACATTTAATGCAGGAACATAAGCTGCTTATAGAAAAACATAAGCTGCTGTGCAAGGTTTTCTCCTTCCCTGTTTGCAGGAATGACTGGGGATGAGATTCTTGGCTCTGGCTCCCTGGAGGGACCTGGGGCTGGAGCATCTCTTGCCCAGGGTGAGAACAGAGAAGCTGTGGCTGCCCCATCCCTGGCAGTGTCCAAGGTCAGGTTGGACAGGGTTTGGAGTATCCTGGGATAGTGGAAGGTGTCCTGGGATAGTGGAAGGTGTCCCTGCTCATAGCAGGGGTGGAACGGGTTGAGGAGGATTAAAGTCCCTCCCAACCCAACCATTCTATGATGATTCAATGATAATGATGATATTTAGCCCTTCCCTCTTTTGGGTTGTAGAGGAGTTTTGTCCTGCCTCCTCTTCTGTGGCTGTCAGGGGTGCTGAGCTGAGCTCTGGGCAGGATTAAAGGTGAAAGTGCTGCCAGGTGCCTCTTGGTCCCAGAAATGCAGCAGCTCAGGTGGCTGTAGTGGCAGAAGGACTCAGGTGTGGCTGTGGGTGGTCTGATGGCCAGGGAGCCTTGGGTTCCAATCCAGGTGAGTTGGAATGGTTGGGATACAGCTCTGACAAGGGTAGGAGATTTTGAGGTTTGTGGTGTTGACAGCAGTGAATCAACAAACCCAAGGACTGCAGGCTTTGCGCACCCTCTGTTCTCAATATCTGATATAGAAATGTTTGTGTGCAGAAAAGCAAAACCAAAGAAACAAATTGAGAAGAAATCCTTCCCTGTGAGGGTGGTGAGGCCCTGGCACAGTTTGCCCAGAGAAGCACTCCATCTCTGGGAGTGTCCTAGGCCAGGTTGGACAGGGCTTGGAGCAGCCTGGGATAGTGGAAGGTGTCCCTGGCCATGGAACAAGATGAGCTTTTAAGGTCCCTTCTAACCCAAACCATTCTGTGATCATAAATGTACAAACAGTTATAATAAGTAACTCAGTTTATATTATCTTTTATATTCCCCATACAACACTTAAGAAACACTTTAAAAATATCTAAAGTCCTTTAAGGAAGGTGGTTTTTTTCAATTTTTTCTTCCCAAGATATAATGCAGATGCCTGTGGAGAAAATATGTCTGTAAAAATTTAAATTAATGTAAAATAGAAAAGTAGCTGTGAAGAGTGACCTAAAATAGCTATTCAGTGTGGAAAAATATCACTCCTTGCTAAGTTACAGGAATAGAAGACAGGGCTGGGAATGTCTCAGTTCCAGGATTTGAGAATGCACAAGTTTGAGAGAAAATTCCATGTTTTGGGGAAAGGAGAGAAATTTCTCGGCTGGGTTCCTTTCAGGCTTCCATTTGAATCCCCAGGCAGATTGCAGATTCAGAGAGAGTCCAGGGAAAAATGAACTGGGAAGGAAAAAGCACATGATGGGAGGGCCTTGACAAATTCATTCACAAAGGTCTTAGTGGCTTGTTACACAAGGAACAGCACCATGTGTTTAATGCCTGGGTTTGCATTAAACATTCATTTTGAAGAGCACTATGAGATTACAGAATCATGAAGGTTGGAAGATCTTCAAGTCCAACCTCCAAGTGCATCCTCAGTACCCAGGGGCTGCTTTTTCCTGTTGGTATTTTATTTGCTTGCACATCTTCTGTGGGATTCCACATTGATTATAATTTCCAGAGTTGTGTGTTTTTTCAGAGCATGGCTGGTGTGGGGAGAAATCATTTGAGATATGGACAACCCACGGATGAACCCCCAATTTTTAGTTAGATAAAGGTGAAAAATAATTCAATTATCCTTTCCATGCCTTTCCATATGCATAATCAGGACCTTGGCTGCACATTCCAGGGCTCTTTTTTTACCCCACAGCTACAAAAATGGGAATGGCAAATCACTATGAGCCCCAATAATAAAACTGAATCTGAGGAACAAGTTTTCCAGTAGGACAGAGGTAGGAGGTGAGGAAGAGGCCAAGTGGAATGAAGTTTGTGTGAGAACTTGGAGATGCTCAAAATTCACAACAAGTCTTTGGTAGAACATCTTTACCAAGGAACTCATACTGGTATTAAAACCAAGCCCACCTAAATTCATCATAAGGCATTTTTATTTATTTATTATGACAGCTTATACTGAATGGGTTGTTACTTTGTGTTTTTTTATAAATGAATCCAGCAGTAAAATTATTTGAAAGGTCACAGTTGGGAATAATTATTTCAATGAACTAACCTTGTAATAATTTTCCCTCATCAATAATGGAGAATGCTCTATTGCAGAGCTACTTTCAGGCATAAAGATTGGGGGTTGTCCTGTAAACAGCTTTTTACCTGGTGTTTCCTAATCCTCTACACTGCAAGAAAGGAGGGTGATTACTTGTGTGGCCTCTGAAAGATGAAATGCTGTTTCTGTTGTAAATTATTTCAAAGAAATATATTCAAGGTAGTTTTTTGGGTTGGAGTTTTTTTGAAAGATGTAGACCTCTAACAGGGAGGGAACTGCACAAAAGGTGACTGTAAATCCCACCAGCTCCCCCTGCCCAGGGGAATGGGGCTGAATCTATGGAAAATGGGATGAATGAGCAGAAGCAGACATGCTCTTCAAATTCAGCACGAGGCACAACTCTGAACTTGGATAAGAAGAATAACGGTGTTCATGGACATCCATTTTTGCACAAATACTGGTTTTGGCAGGTTATAGTAAATTGTAACTGCTTTAGTAGCATGTTGTGATTGGAAGTGCTGAAGCTTGGACCAAAACTACTCTGGGATAAACTTTCATGAGCTGAGGAGCAACCTTGAGGCCTGGTCCAGGGGGAGGTGCTCCTGCCCATGGAATGGGATATAAGTTAAAGGTGCTTTCCAACCCAACCCCCCGTGCTTCTGTGAATGACTTCTGGATGAGAGCTGATTGGGAGTGAGTGTTAACAAGGTGTGTTTGTGTGAGGAGAAGTCACTTGGGTCAGGTGCAGCCTGGAGCAGGGTCCCTGTGGTGGAGCTGGATCCAACACTAGTTGAAGCCACTCAGTGCTGTCCCCCATGTGCCTTTGGAGCAGGTGCCACTTCTGTCAGGGTGCCCAGCTCATGCCAGCTGGGGGCAAAGAAGTTAATGGGAAAGTGAGGTGCTGAAGAACCCCCTTGTCACAGATTTTTAAGGTTTAAGGGTTGACTCTTCCATTCACTCTTGCGGTGTTTGGTTATTTCCTGTCCCATCGATCCCCCTGAGTGTTTCACACCCATCAGAGGTTCTGTGATTCACCTTCGTGTCCTTTAAAAGGATCTTTCTGCAGTGAAGAGAATCCTGTAGAAAAGGGATTAGGGAGGATTAGCTGCTCCAGCCACCCTGTGCTTAAAGGAAGGATCTGGGTCAGGAGGCCGACGCGGTCCCTGCCCGGCTGCCACGGAGGCTGTGGGATCTGCAGGAGGGAAGCTCAGTTCCTCATCCTGTTCCAGCCTGGAATGATTTGGGTTGGAAGGGTCCTTAAAGCTCATCCAGTGCCACCCCCTGCCATGGGCAGGGACACCTTTCACTATCCCAGGTTGCTCCAAGCTCTGTCCAACCTGGCCTTGGACACTTCCAGGGATGGGGCAGCCACAGCTTCTGAAGTACCTGAAACCAGGGAATAGGGTGGGGTAAAGAGTAATCCCAGACTTGTAGAAGATGCTAAACCCAAAAGGTGTAAAAGATCTCAGAAAGAAAAGCAAGAATTCCAGACTGAGTTTTTATTTTGTATTTCACTCCCTGCTTTCTTTAAAATACAGGATTAAGGCTTCTGGAAAACTATAATTAGCTCTTGCTGCTCAGGGAGAATAGAAAGTGATGCCCTAGCAAATTAATACGTAATTTTGTGCATCCGTTTTTAGGAGGACAATTTAACCTATAGATTTAAGGAAGATATTTGGTTCCATAGTCATCTCAGACCATTTAAGAAATAGCAAACCACACTGGGCTCTATTGGGGCAGGTACCCCAGGAATGATGAGCTTAGATGGTCTCTGCCTTTTACCTTTGTTAAAAATTAGTGGAAAAACACACAGATTTAGCAAGTTTGTCTTCCTTTACTACCTGTTTACATTAAAATCAGTATCTTATGATTCAGTTGATTTGTAAATAATTAGTTGTAGAAAGAGGAAGGTGCGAAAACACCAATGTTGCTGTAGCAGCTGAGAAAGGCTCTCTGTGCTTTTCATTCTGCTGGAACAAACACCAGTCCTTGGTTTGGGTGCACTAAGCTATACTTGGCTAGCCTTAGGAGGTCCTGGATAATCAGTGGTAGGCTCCTATGAGATACTCTCCAAGCGTGCCGTTGCCAAACTGTCAAGCTGGTACAATTTTATATTTCTTCTGCTGCCTTCGTTAGGCATTCAAGACAGTTTTAATAGGTCCAAACCTGTGTCTGTCATGTGTCTGCTTCACTGAACGAGGGTATCTCATGGATTCATTCAAGCAGCAGCAGTTTTCCTCTCAGTTCAGCTTCCAGATTTCAGATCCAATAATGAGAGCATTTCTTGATGTCTTTCAGTAACCTCCAACTTAGGTTATTTTCCCCAAGGCATTGCTGGAGTTGTCATCCCTGGAAGTGTTGGGAAGGCGTAGGGATGTGCACTTGAGAACATGGTTTAGGGGTGGACCTGGCAGTGCTGGGTTGATGGTTGAATTAGATGATATTGCAGGGCTTTCCAGCCTTAGTGATTCTGGGATTCTATTCCATGATTCTAATTTGCATGTTACAGTTTCTGAGGAGGACTGCGGGATGCTCACACTGACCTGGGGTATTGGTAGTGCCCCTGTCCCCGTTGTCAAAGTCCTGTGTGGACTTGGCTGCTGTTGGATCAGAGGATTTTGGATGGCTCCAGCCCTAGCTGGAGCAGTGTTTGCACTGCTGAGAGTTGGGAGGTGAAAACTGGCAGTGGCTGAAGTCCCATAGCTGTCACAAAATAACCTCTATTTTCCCCCAAGAAGTGCTGTTCAAGGAGAATCCTGATGAGGAGCACAGACACAGCGTGCCACTGGGGCTGTTGATAGGAATGATTTCCTTGTATTTTGGGTTGCCTTTGCTTCCTCCTCCTCCCTGAGTGCATTATTTGATATCCATCACAGTCCGTAGTCACTTCTGAGCACTGAGTGCTGCACAACTGACGTGACAGCTCTCTCAGGGTTGACACAGGAGTCATGGGAGAGACTTTAATTTTCTCGGGGATGGACTGTGGAAAGTTTTATGGTGCTCCTCTGTAAGGCTGGCTCTGATCCAGCCGAGGCTGCGTGCGCACACCTGCCAAGAGAGATCAGCCTGAAAAAGAGATGATTCATCCCTGGCTAAGGGAAGGATCCAAAGGGGACAGCGGATGAGGTTCTGTGACTGACCCACCCTTTCCTCTGATGTGCACTCAGGGGCTGTAAATCTTCCCACAGTGAAGGCTTCTGGTCCATTCCCAAGCCTGGAGCTGTTGCACGTTGTGATTTCTTGGGATTTGGGTGCTGGCACAGCTGCTGTGGTGGTTTAGGAGCTGTAACGACAGGCGTGGACACTCTGAGTGCAATAAAGTGACTTGGAAAAAGCACTTAAGTGATGAACTCTGTGACTTCTGCTCACTTGGAGCTAATACTCCGTTAAAGGAGTCAGGAATATCCTTCTGCCTTCTTTATCCTGCTGAGGACATTTATGCACACATTGGCCTGTGCAGTGCCAGCAACTGGTGTGGGCTTCAGGTGCCTTTAGCACAGACTGAGGAATGTTAGATGGGATATTGGGAAGAAATCCTTTCCTGTGATGATGAGGGGGCCCTGGCACAGGGTGCCCAGAGAAGCTGTGGCTGCCCCTGGATCCCTGGAAATGTCCAAGGTCAGGTTGGACGGGGCTTGGAGCTCCCTGGGACAGTGGAAGGTGTCCCTGCCCATGGCAGGGGTGGCACTGGGCTTTAAGGTCCCTCCCAACCCAACCCATTCCATGATTAAGTGGTGCTTTTCAGCAAACAGATAAATGAGAAAAGGTCAGTGAGAAGCAAATGTTGGATTTCAATAGTGTGAGTTTTAACCCAATCTGCCAAAATTTAATTGTGTTGAACAGCTGGAGGTGTCACCCAGTAGTTGTGTGACTCTTTTTTTCCTTTGATTCCCCTTTTCTTTTACTATAGCCACCCTAAAATATATTTAAAACCGTTCCATCATGGAGATAGTAAAGTGGAGCAAATATTTGTGTGCTGTGAAAAAATTTTTCTAATATTGTGCTTAATGTGTTTTGTTAAGTATTTTTAATAGAAATTGAGAAAGGAGATAAACACATACAAGAATTGCATTGCTATTTCATTCTTTGCTTGTGGCAAGCCATGCAGATACCATGGCCTCTCTGCAGTCCTTTATTTTTCCTTTTTGGAGGGGAATATGCAAATTTCCCCCATACTTTGTTGCTGGTAACGTATATCCACTTTCAAAATCCCAATATTTTTTGATATGGCTTCTCATGGAGGGATCAGAAGGTCTCAGGCCTGAAGGCAAAGGGGATCCCACACATTTCCACCAGTGGCTCCAGCTGGTGCTCTGATTTTTTGATCCTTCCACATTTTCCTGAATCACATAAATAGTTAAATAACTTGTGCAGTGTTTCACTTAGATAAACATATATTATTTTATCTCTCTAGATATATACAATGGAGTCTCTGCAGACTGATTACTAATGTAATGTTTTACTAACAGTTTATCTCCACACAGGTAACACAAGTAGCAAGACAACCGGGTCCTCCTGCCCCATCCCCTTACACTGCACATGAAATAAATAAGGGACACCCAAACCTTGCTGCAACGCCACCGGGACATGCATCGTCCCCTGGGCTCTCACAGGTAAGACCTGGCGTTGGAGCTGAGTGTTCCCAGCCTTCCCCTTTTCCTCCTGTCCCACTCTCAGCTTCTCTGCTCAACAGGTAACTGAGTTGTGTTGTCTGTGACCAGTGTAGAAATAGAGTGAATAAACCTTGCAGTGATCTTTGACAGCAGTTAGATTAGCACACCAATACCATAAATTGGTATTTTTAAATTAAATGCAAGTTTATTAGACATTCGTTCCCTGTGGAGTCTGTAACAGAAACTAAAAGCGACTTGAATAATTAGAGAAAATTATTGTGGATGAGGAGGAATGTGTTTTGCTGTTGGATCAGGCATTTTGGGGCACTGACTTTGGCCTGACATCCAGGTTAAACACCCTAAAAGTGCCCTGTCTCTTCTCTCAGGGATTTTCCAAGGGGAGTTTTGTACAAGGTGGTGCAGTTCTGTAATTCTAAGAAACGGGTCAGGAAAATGAGTTGCACAAATGATTTCTCATAAAACAGGTGAGACAAAGGGCTGGTTACAGAAAAGTCCAGAACAGGAGATAAATCGGAGTTATAATAAGAATGGACAAATAGAGTTTAGTGAGATACGTAGAATGAATTGGTCTCCTTGTAGCCTCTATTAGATAAATATTTTGCAGGCTGGTTTGAGAGTGGAGAAGCTTATCTGAAAAAGGAGGGGCAAAAGAGGCAGTAGCAGAGCGAGAAAAAAGGGGAGATAAAAGATACTGGGATGGGGAAAGTGGGATGTGTGAGGAATGAGGTGTGAGATAGAGGAAAGCCTGATGTTCCCTTTGCTCTTGATTAATTTATACTTGTGTGGATCAAACAGGAAGGCGTGAGCAGGTCAGCTGTTAAGGAGTGGGGGTTTGTTCTGAGGAAGGGGAGCAGGATGGGAGGCCAAGGGTGGGTTGGGAATGGGGAGGTGATGGGGGGGAGAGCCTCAAGGGGATCTAAGCCCCCCTGCCAGCCCTTGAAACATTAAACTGCAGCTGACCTTCCAGACCAGGAGGTGCCTGGAAACAGATCATGGAAGGAACACTTCACCTGAATGATGCACATTTTAGATAAAACATGATGGGGAAAGTGAAACTTGTGGCTGTCTTTGGGAATGTGCAGATGCTCATCCTCCATGGGTGAGATATTAGAGGCTGAAGTGTCTGGCAGGCATTAGTGGTGTTGGAGCTGTTCTTGCACTCTTTCTGCAGGGTTGTTGGGAGTAAAGGCTCTGGGTTGAGCACTGAGGCTCACAGAACAGGAGGACACAGCAGGGTTGCAGAGCAAACCCTTAGATGCTGCCTGGCTTTTGTCATGGATCAAGACATTCCTTCCTAGTAAATCTCATCAACACAGGGAAGCTACTCATGTGGCAGAGGAGAGGGGAAGAAGAGAACATTCTGGGCGGCCTCTTTAAATCTACTGTAATCAAGGGATTTCTTTTCTTCCCTTAATATTTTCCCATTGAGTCAGTGCATCCATAGAGAGTGGGCTGAGTGCCAAATCTCCAGGCAGCTGGATAATGCTCCTTTCCTGTTCTGCTGGCTCTTGGAAGTAGGGGTCAGCTTGTGTCCCTGCTGTGCTGCTGAAGTGACCTCAGAGCCTGCGTGGCAGCTGAGGGCTCCGGGGGGTGGCTGTGCCTCCCATTGTGTGGAGCCAGCCCTTGTGTGCTCAGGGACAGGGAGGAACAGCCAGACTCAGGGGTACAGGGCAGGTGAAGCTTTGGGCATTGTGGCCTCTGGGGCCAGAGAGGCCCAGGGTCTGCAGAGCTTTTCCCCAGGTGATTCCTGCCAAGGTGGGATTCAGCAGTGAAGCAGCACAAATGGTGGCTCCTGTCCCTTCCCAGCTGGTGTCGGGGCTCCCCTCAGGAACCCTCTCCTTTGGGTGAAGGTTGGGTGGTGATGCCAGGTTGGACAGGGCTTGGAGCAGCCTGCTCTGGTGGAATCTGTCCCTGCCCCTGGTCAGGGGAGTTGGAACAAGCTGATCCAACCCAAAATGCAGGTGCCTGCACTTGGGATACCAGTAAGGCTTGAAAGAAGATCAAAGCCTTACAGAATATAACCTGTCCCCAGGGACAGTTTTCCATATCCCTGAACTATTAGAGATTTGGGTAAATTTAAATTCCGAATATTTTTCTATGTATCTCACTTTGGACTCCTGTCAGGAGTTGAGTTTCTGTGTTATGTTATGGTAAGAAATTCCCAAGGTAAATGGAGATTTGGATGAAAGCTTAACCTGTTCATTGCATCTGTGATTTGTCTCCCCTGGGCTTCAAGGAAAACCCTGGTGCTTGTGTTAAGAATGAGGTGAGTGGAAGTTTCCTCTTTCCACACCTCTTGTAGTTTGTGAATTTCCATCATGGTTTCATTTGTTTGCTTTCTTTTAGAAAGCGATGAGAGAGTAATTTTTGGGTGATTTTGTCTGATTCTTGAGCACCTGATATCTCATTGTTTCCCTTTAGAGATAAAGGGACTCAGGCTGGCATGGAATTCAGATAAATATGTTACCACTAATTACTTTAACAGCAATAAACCACAAATAACTGTATTTTTCCTACCCACACTGCATTGATGATTGAACACTGAACAGAAGTTGTCTGCCTTTGTCCAGTCATGCCTAACGTAGCGAGGGGATGTTTGTGCATAAAAGATAAGGACAAGACCACTTTGTTTGAATTAGTCTGATTAAGGGTCTGGACAGGGCTCATCAGACCCCTAACTCTCCATCAGAGTTAATAAATACCCATCAAAGTGAGTCTTTCCAAGGTAATCTTTCCAATGCTTTTGAGGCAGTAGTGAGTGAAAATACTGGTGATGTTTTAGGCTTTGGATGTCATTTGTTACTAAATGGAGTTTGGGCAGAGATAGAATGTGTGTCACTGCTGGTGTGAGCAAATTGCTCCGAGTGCTCAGCCCGGGCTCAGCAGAGTTTCTCCTTGCAGTTACCCAGGCGGGACCTCAGCATCTCCTCAGGCTCGAGAGTTTCTTGAAGTGGGAATCTCACAGAACCATGGAATGGCCTCAGCTGGGAGGGACCCACAGGGATCAGAGTCCAGCCCCTGGCCCTGCACAGACACCCCAACAATCCCACCCTGGGCATCCCTGGCAGTGCTGTCCAAACACTCCTGGAGCTCTGGCAGCCTCGGGGCTGGGACCATTCCCTGGAGAGCCTGGGCAGTGCCAGCACCCTCTAGGGAAGAACTTCTCCCTGATCTCCAACCTAAACCCTTCTCTGGCACAGCTTCCCTGGATCCTGTCCCTGATCACAGCAGAGATCAGAGCTGCCCCTCAGGAGGAGCTGTAGCCCCCAGTGGGATCCCCCTCTGGCTCCTCTTCTCCAGGCTGGACACACCAAGTGCCCTCAGCTGCTCCTCATGGCCCCTCCAGACCCTTCACCCTCACCTTTGTCAGAAGCCATGCTCTGAAGGAGAATGAGTGTTAACAAATGCTTTGGTTCCACCACTGACCCCTCACTGTGCTGGCTGTTCCAGAGCTGCCTGTCCCAGCATGTCTAGGGGCTGGGAGATGAGGTAATACCTTCAGTTCTAGTAAGTGATGAAAGAAATTGCTGTCCCTTACCAGAGCTCTAGGAGCTGGAGCAGTTCACTCTAAGTTTGTGTGTGATGAGATGACGACATTGTGCTGGGTGGTCTGAAAGGGAGTTTGGAAACCAGGGATAAGGGAATGTATGGGATATTTAACCTGAAAAGTCAGGTGCAAGTGAACGTTGTACCTTTGTTTGGTTTCCTTTAGCTTTATCTAAACAGACTGAAACAGCTGGTTCTGTGATGCTGTGGTTGGGTGACCCTTTCTCTAACTCCTCCACCGTTTCCATCTGACACGGCCAAAACAAGAGCATGGCTCTGTGTTCTACCTCCTCTGAGGGCTTTCCTGACAGACACCCTCTGGCACTTTGCTGCCCTTCAGGATTAATTTGTGCAGCACTGTGAGGAGACCTTGGCAGTGATGTGGACAGCCCCACACCCCCATCTTTGCAGCAACAGGCAGTGTCTCTGCTTCCCAAATTCCAGGGCCTTGAAATCATAGTGCTGCTGTTGGGAACGTGCTGAGCTCTGGTGCAGGGGAATGCACAGCACATGCTGCTGCAGTGGTGTTAGGGCCAGATGTGGCCCCAAGTACATAAAATTTCATATTCCTGGTGGGTTTTGCATGTTTTTCCCTCGTTATGACAGGAAAAGGAGGGACACAGCCCCTCTGCCTCCTCTTCTGGCTTGAGGCTGCAGAGGAGGCTGGTTTGACACAAATTGCCTTTCTCAGTGTGTGGAGGAAAGAAGCTGCCATTGGAAAAGGATCAGGGCAGTTCCTCCTTGGATATGACTCCCAGAACAGGTTATCCAGAGCTCAGGTAGGGCCTGGGTTGACAGTCAGGCACCATCCCATGATGGATGGGAGAATCCAGAGCCGGCTGAGAGCATTCCCAGAGCCCTTAACGGAGAGCAGCTGAAACACTGTAAATCTGCCCCATTCCAGCTGTGCCTTACACTGATGAATGGGGCAGCCGTGGTAGGATGGGATAAGGGGAAAGCAGAGCACTTGCAGAGTAGCTGGCCTGGGGGCAGCAGGAAACAGCTTCCCTCTGTCCGTGGAGTGAACAGAGGAGGAGAGGCAGGGGCAGTGTGCAGGGCTTAGAGCACCAGGAGAAGACAGTTCCATCCTCCTCGTGACCTGGGAGTGTTTTGGAGGATCCCAAGGTACAAGTGCAGTGGGTTCTGGCATGTGAGGGTGAACGGTTTGGAAAAGACTCTTGGCTTTCTCTGCCTCAGCTTTAGAACTGCTGGCTCCAGTGGGATGCTGAGGGATTCTCTTAGACCAGGCCCACAGTTTGGAAGCATCAAGCGACCACACTTGGAACAAATTGCCAGGAATTTCCTCTGTAATCAGGATAGCTTCAGCTCTCATTAAAAACATGCTGTGCACTGAGCAGATTGGTGCTGCCTGCCTACGGCTGCCTCTTGGAATGGGCTGGAATGCTGGAGCCCTCAGGGAGCAGAGGATCCCACAGCATTGATGGGGACCTTCCTCTGGAGCTGTTGTAGTTGTGGACATCCTTCACCTGCTCCTAAAAAGGTCTAGATACAACCAGGTGAACAAAAGTGCAAGAGGGCTGAATTCTCTGGATCTTGGTGCACGGAGACCTTGACTTTTAGGTGGCTGATTTAAATCCAGAACAGATTGTACCAGCTGAAACTTGTTACCATCTGGTTCTGTGCCTGAAGTGAAGAGAGTTTTGTGGTCTCATTCTGGTCCTCAAAAATGTCACCATCTTTAAATTAGCGTTTGTAATAGCAGGGAGACATTCCTTAGTACCTTCAGGTCTGGGAATGTGTGCCAGGAAGCAAGTCTGCCTGCCATCTGTGGCATGTTTATTAGGCAATCCCCAAGCCCCTCTTTTATGATCTTGGATCCTTTCTACAGGAGCTGGAATAATCCTGTTAGAACCATGATGTTTATTCAATACTTCCATCTTCTGCAGCCCAATTTGAGATGCTTTTAATAAAGGGATGTTTATTAAGGGATTGGAACAGAAGGAGGGATGTAATTAAATTGTAACGTCACCCATTGGTGCCCTGGGGTCAGTTAGGTGCCCTGGGATGCACAGAGTGTTACTCCTTGTTCTTTCCTCCTGTTGGAGGCAGCTCCCTTTGGAGTCTGGTTGCTCCATATTAAACTCGTCTTCCCCCAGATTCTGGTGACCAGGGACAGGATCCAGGGAAGGGCTGGAGCTGTGCCAGGGGAGGGTTTAGGTTGGAGATCAGGAAAGGTTCTTCCCCCAGAGGGTGCTGGCACTGCCCAGGCTCCCCAGGGAATGGGCACAGCCCCGAGGCTGCCAGAGCTCCAGGAGAGTTTGGACAGCACTGCCAGGGATGCCCAGGGTGGGATTGTTGGGGGGTCTGTGCAGGGCCAGGGGTTGGACTCTGATCCTTGTGGGTCCCTTCCAGATCTATGATTCCTCATTATTTGGGTCCACGTGTGCTTTGCTAGAAGGAAATAGTCAGCATAAAATTAGATCATAAACTTCCACTGACCCCGGGGCACGATTTTATTGTCTCATTCAGATAAATCCCCTGTCCATCATTTTCTGTGTTCAGGAGCATCGTTGTGGATCCCTTGATCCAAGTTGGTCTCCAAGCTTAGCAGGGAGCTCTTTCTCCAGAAAAATTCCCTGTGTAAGAACCTCCTTGTTTTGTGTAAGGGGCCGTTATAGCCAATTCTCTGCTGGTTAAAACCACCCGGAGTCCTGTAACTCCTATGGTTGTCAGGGTGTTTATTCATGGTGTAGACACAGAATGAAAGATTAAACTCTGCTGGTATAAATGAGGAAGTTGGTGCTGGACCAGCTGAGGGAAAATGTTGCCTGTTTGTGCTGCTCCTCCAGGCAGCAGATTCCAGTTTCTTGGATCTTCTGTCACTCCAGATAATGAGAATAAAGCAAATTTAAACAACTGAACTCCTGATAGTGTTTTGTGAACAATAAACCTACCTAAACAACCAGATTAATATGTAGTAATGGGGTTTTTTCTGACTAGGCAAGAGTTTGACCTCTTTCTTCTTGCTTCTTTCCTTGTGCATCCTTCTGTATATTTGGGTCAGGCTTCATCCCAGGACATTTCCAGTGCATTTTGCAAATTCCAGGCTTGCAGGAATATGTGAGTGCAGGTGGAGATTTGAAATTGTGAGTTATTTAATAGGTGATAAATCCAGAAGTGTAATCTTCTTCTGGCCTTTGTGTTCAAGACCTGCTGGAAGTGCAGCTGAACCCTCTGGTTCGTAATAGGATTAGGAGGTTTTTGATTGGGTTAATAATGCTGGGAATATTTCCTCCTAGAATGTATTTCATTATTTTTGGTTCATTACTATGCTTTTTACCTCATTAAGTTAGATCTGGGCAAATCTGGCTGGAAACATCAAATATATCTTGTGTCTTGGTGCCTTCAGGCGGCTTTTGTGTGGGGATGCTCAGCTTCATGGGTGTCTTCTAATTTGGAGGAGCATCTGGGTGTAAGAGCTGCAGGAAGGGAGAGTTGGGAAGGCATAAGGTAGCTTCAGTGCTGATTAACAGCATTTCTTTTAATTATTTAACCTTGGAAGCAGTTGGCTTTCATAAGGTGCAATGTAGGAGGGATGTATGAATTAGTTTTAGTATTTGTGCACTCAAGAAGTACAGAAAGAGCCTTTAATTTTTTTTTTTTCTGGCAAGGAAAGAAAGGAAGACCTATTACAATTTTATCATGTATGTGTGCAGAGAAAAGATTACATCATAAATACTGAGTCTAGTTGGAACTAGATCTGGATTTAGCCCACCCCTCATCTGCCTCATAGAATCCTATCATAGAGTCCCAGGATGGTTTGAGTTGGAAAGGATTTTAATCCCATCCCATTCCACCCCCTGCCATGGAAAGGACACCTTCCATTTCCACTTGGGTGCTCCAAGCCCTGTCCAACCTGGCCTTGGACACTGCCAGGGATCCAAGGGCAGCCACAGCTTCTCTGGGCACCCTGTGCCAGGGCCTGCCCCCCCTCACAGGGAAGGATTCCATTCCAATATCCCACCTTTCCCTGTCCTCTGGCAGTGGGAAGCCATTCCCTTGTCCTGGCCCTCCAGGCCCTTGTAAAAAATTCCAGCTCTGAGAGGTGTGTTTAATCCTTCTCCAAGCAGTCTGGTTTGCCCAGTGGGGAGAGAAGTGTTTTTCTACTGCTGCTTGAGCTTTTCCTCTCTGGAGTAGCTGTGACCTGGCTCTGGGTGTTCCCTGGCCCTTCCACCCTGTGCAGGCACAGGGATTTGGAATGGGAAGGCTCTCAGTGGGTGTCTTGGCCTCACGGCACATCCTGGCTGCTGCGCGAGCGGAAGCGGCTTTGTTTGGCGTGTGACATTATTGGGAATCAAAAGCACTTTTCAACTTGCCAGTAACTTGGTTTGGGGTGGAATAAAACAGCATTTTTAATAGAAAATCAAATTTCTCTGTAGCTGTTTAAAAATTCTCCAGATCCCTTTCTTCAGGGCTGTTCCATGTGCATTTTCTGTTCTCACAGTCACATGCCCTGAGCTTTATTTTGGTGCTTTTCAGACTTTGCCACTTGTTGAACCACATTTTTATTAATAATATAAGAAGACAAAACAATACGAGGCAATTTGCCATTTTCTTATATTTAATAATTTCAGTTCTGGAATTCCTTCTGCAATAGTACCTTCTGTTCCATGCAATTTAATGGCTGTTTTCTTGCATGCTCCAGAAAATACGCTGTTTTTAAACAAACACCATGTGTTCCATAAAGCACCAGAGTCAGCACAAAAGTCAGGGCTTTACACAGACTGTATTTTGTCAGCACAGAGGGCATAAAATATCCCTGCAGCCAGAGAAACCAGGGAGATAAGCCCTGGAGTTACTGTAGTCCACTGTTAGCTGTTGTGTCAGACTGGGAAACAGAGGAATAACCTCTGGAGCCATTTAACCTGCAGCAGGGACAGCCACATTCCAGAGGTGAGGCTTTGAATCCATAAGCAGCCTGGCTCTCCTGCCAGCTGAACTCTCACTGTACTGCTTTCCATTGAACCAACAAAGATGATGGAGCCATAATTCCACTCCCTGCAGCCTGGAAGGGCTGTGCCCGTCTTCTCCACAGTTCCTTCCTTAGGGTGCTATTAGAAACCCATAATTTATTTACTTGTTTTAGCTTTGTGCAAATTCAGACGCTTTATATGTAGGGTATTTCTGGGCTTTAGTGTAATTCAGTAAAACTTGAATATTTTATCTGATTGCTGCCCTCACACAGGTGCAGGTTGGAAGAGACCTGGGATCACCAGGTCCAGGTGCCTGCTCTGAGCTGGATCAGATAACTCTGGGCCACCTCCCCTTGGGTTCTGAGTGTCTCCAAGGGTGGCAGCATCCTCAGAGATATCAGATGACACATTTTTGGAGCTTCTTGTTGGTGTTCGGGAGAAAATAGGAGGAAAGCTGCAAACTTTGATGCTGTTTTGATGTGGAATAGGGTCTTGGCTGGGTTGGGGTTGTGTTCCTGGAAACAAGTATTTGTCCTTGAAGTCTATTTTGTTAAAATGGGAGGCAGTTTCACTAACTAGTGAAAAGAGCTCTGTGAACTCAAGGGTGTTTCTGCAGACAGTCTCAGCTCTGCTTTCAGCAGTGGAGATGTTGGAATTTCTGCCCTCAGCACACACACACTCTCCATATTTTTGAGTACCTTATTACAGAAAATGCCAATTTACTTCATTACATAATGGTCATTAGCAGACCACCCCAGGCTATGAGCCAGGTGCTGCAGCCAGGGCAGAGCCTGGCAGTTCAGCCTCAGAAAGGAGCCATGTGAAGCCATAGCAGTGTTTCCAGATGTTATGGAATAATTTCCTGTGACGTTATCCATGGCCTCACACCTTCGTTAGCAGCAGATTCCATGCCTGATGGATTTAAAAATGACTTTGGGAGAGAGTAGCCACCAGCAGGACACCTGTCCATGCCCATGGTCCCAGATCACACTGGTTTGGTCTTTTCACTCCATGTCCTCTGCTGTGTCTGGAGTTCAGTGTGGGCTCATGGGCTGGAACCTTACCTGGGGGGGAGGAAGATGATTCTTTCCTCCCTCAGGGTGGGTGTTCTGTTTGTCTTTGTGCCATGGGGAGGGACACTCAGTAGAGCTGAGGAGAAAATCACTGAAACCCGGAACAGTTTGGGCTGGAGGGACCTTAAAGCTCATCCAGTCCCATACCTTCCACTATGCCAAGGTGCTCCAAGCCCCATCCAGCCTGGTCTGGGACACTGCCAGGGATCCAGGAGCAGCCACAGCTTCTCTGGGCACCCTGTGCCAGGGCCTGCCCACCCTCACAGGGTTCAATTCCTTCCCCGTGTCCCATCTGACCCTGCTCTCTGACAGTGAGAAGCATTTCCCTGTATCCTGTCCCTCCATCCCTTGTCCCCAGTCCCTCTCCAGCTCTCCTGGAGCTCCTTTAGGTCCCAGAAGGGGCTCTGAAGTCTCCCTGGAGCAGAGGAGCTCGAGCCCTGGAGTATCTCCACGGGCTCCTCAGGACTTACTCCAGCAGGTCAAGAATGTGTATTTTGTGTCTCTGTGGTCCCTGGCACAAACAGTTTGTCCAGGGAGCAGCAGATTATGTTCCTTCACCATCTTCCCTTGGGGACAATGTCATTATCCACGTTGAAGTAGGAACAGTGCCTGTAGCTCTGTGGATGTTACCTGGGACTCAGTTTCCCTGTGCCTTGCTGCTTTGCCTGCTCAGATGGGTGAGGGGAAAACATGTAAAGCCATAAAAAAGATTGTTACAAATGTGGCTGTGCAGGTAATGACACGGGTGATGTACGTGGAGACCAACTGCTGCAGAGGAAAAAGGGGAAAGAGAGGAGTAATTCCTCCTTGGTCCGGATATTTGTATCCTTTTAAAGGCTGAGCTTAATCACAGAATCCCAGACTGGTTTCAGTTGGGAGGGACCTTAAAGCTCATCTTGTTACACCCCCTGCCATGGGCAGGGATAGCTTCCACTGAAATCTTAGTATTTACCAAGAAGAAGAATTCCCTGGAGGCTGGGCTTACGGAAAAAGAGGAAATAAACCAGTGTACTCGTCAGGAGAAGGGCAGTGAGAATGCCAGCTACTTCTTCTTTGCATCTTCTACTTGTCTGCAATTTGTTCAACTCCTAAAATCAAGCAAAACACCTGGAGCCGAGTCCTGGCATTTTAAGGAAGTAGCTAAATAAACTCACTGAACAGTCACAGTTCCTGTTTATTATGTGCCTCCACCCAAGTCCAAACCTCAAAACTTCCCAGTAAATCCGATGTGCAGAGATTTGGACCATGTCCCACCCTGATGCCATCCCAGCCCCTCCATCCAGGAGCAGAGTGTCTGCACTGTGGAATTGTGTTCATTCTGTTATTTATATGGAAAACAGCTCTTCATCTGCACAATTTGTTTGGTGCCAGAGAAGAGCTTTAGTCATTTTTTCACTGACTTTAATGGGACTTTGAATATTCCAGGTATTATATACCTGGAATTTATGCAATATATGCAGGAAAACAGTTTTTCTCAAGTGCTGATGCAGCAGGGGAGCAGCCTGGCTTAGAGAGGCAGCAGAGTAGAACTGCTGCATATTTTTTTGTTTTGCAGCGTTGTCCTGGTGAGGATGAGCTGATTACAGTGACTCTGGATAATTTGCAAATGAGCTGCTTAACAAATGTGGCATCCCTGGTGTGATGGGTACCTAAAAATTGCATATTTGAATACGTAGCTGTGCATGGGGACTTGTGTTCAAGCAGAGGGATTTGAGAGTGTGTGTGATGATCATTGAAATATCATTGTAATAATGAAAGGCAAACTGTGAGCATTTAGAGGGGAATTGTCCTTGTTCAGTGGTTTAATCATTTGTTGTGCTATTTTTAAAGCTGGAATAATTCACAGGAATAGTGAGAGAATATGCTTTATGCATTATTTGAGGGGGTGCTGTATAAAAAAGGCTGAAATGAATAAATTTATTAATTCAGGTTTCTCTGCCATCATCTGTAATATTTGTAGATGAGCTGGATCTGTATGGTACAGATACTCGGGAGCTTTTCCTGCCAGCAGCTTCCAAACCTGTTCTGCTGAGTGCAGAGCACACCAGGGAGGAAAAAATGTGGGGTAGACTTATGTGGTTGCCAAAATAATGGTGACATTCAGATGTGTCCAGAAGAGGTGCAGGAGTGAGTGATGCCTTGTTTGTGGTGAGATTCAGGAGGTGCCTGGGGCTGATCCTGGGCATCTCCAGAACTCGGTGACATAGTTACAAAGTGGTTAATTTTGTCCCTTAATACTGATTTTATGCGAAGAGCTGCTCTACCCTGTGTTCACTGATCTCTGCTGCAGCCCCTGGGAGTGTGGTAAGGGAGACAGGGAGAGCAGGAACTGCCTTGTGCCTTTCCCTGGATGCTGCTGGTGTTCCTAAGGCAGCACCTGGATGGAAGAGAAGCCTTTCATTGGCCAAGTGTCTGTGGGAGGAGGAGATTCTGGGCTCTTCTGGGATGCTCTGGCTGAGGCTGTTCCCTCTGCCTTCAATAACACAGCTTTTCACATCAGATAAAAAGTAAATTCTCTGTGTAACCTTCAGTCTTCAGAAGTTTTGTGCATTTTCACAGGAACGGGAGCAGCTGCCTGTGGGGAGGCCAGGAAAGCCTCTTCCTTCCCCCGGCACTGAGTTTGTGCTGATGCACCTTTCTCAAAATCCAGGGCATGCAGAAACCAAAGCATGGGGGAAATCAAGGTGCTGGGTGTGCCTGAGGAGCTGCTGTTCCAGCCTGTGCTGCCTGCGGGGTTCATTAGAGAGAAATGAAGATACAGGGTTTATGTTATAATCCTCTTACTTTCCCAGAGCTGAATGCCCAGAGATTTCCCTCACTGGAGGGTTGCAGTTGTTTGGGTTGCAGTGATTGAGTTGTCACAGTGATTGGATTTGGGGCTGTGGGAGGGCAGAGCCAGCCCAGCTCCACAAAGAAATGATGATTCACAATTAAAAGCCACATCCTTGCTGTCACCATCACTCCACACTTGTGAGCAAAGTGATGAGTTCTGCTGCTGTGGGGGATTTCTTCACCTGTGTCTGAGGCCAAATTCCTGCTGTCCAGTCCAGTAACCCAGGAGAAAACTCTGCAAAAGCAGCTTCAAAGGCTGGTGCATCAACACAGCCAGTCCCGTGCTCCCCTTGTGGTTTTCCTCAAGGAAAATCATTCAGCAGCTGGAAGGAAAACCAAGGCTGGTTGTTAAAAACAGGGATAAAGAGGAGACTCCAGTGCAATGACCTCCCTCTCCTGTACTTTGCTCTAGGGGCAGCTGCCTTTGGTCTTAGGGGCTTGTGTAAGAATTTATAAATCTAGGGACAGGACCCTTATAACATACAGTATAAAGAACACTGACTTGTGCCTCTGAGTGCCCAGCTGGGGGCTTTGAATCAATATTTAGCATTTAACCAGCTCAGGAAATGGCTTGGGAACAGACCAGTGCAGGTTCTATGCAGAAATCCTTGTACTGCAGGAGAAACAAGCGGGCTTGGGGCTGTAGTGTTGTTTGGGGAAAGAGATGGATCTCATAGCAGTTTTATCCTGTTTGCAGACAGTTCATATTTTTGATATTTTATGTCTTGACATTAAAGAATAGTAAGATATTTTTGAAAATGTTTGTGGTGGCACTTGGGTGAGTTTTTAGCTGGGTGCTCTCCATCAGTAGTGCAGTGATATGTGAGATATAACAAGATGTAAAACCACCTTGGCAAGGGACTGTAGTTTTTATTCCCCTGCAGAACCACGTTGGTCTGTGGCCACGCAAATAGAGCCCCGTGTTCTAAAGTGTTTTGCTTACTCTGTCACATTCCTCCCAAGAGATTTAAGTTCTCTGCTGGTGTCCAGGGGGACCCAGAGCCATGGCTGTGTCGGTGGGGGTGGAAAGTGACTGGGAATGTGAAGGCTGGGGACTGGGAAGTGACTGGGAATACAAAGGTTCCCTCCCCAAGGTCATGGCCTGTGCCGGGAGTGGCAGTGAAGCTCCTGAGTCACGGTCATGTGCTGGAGCTGCGAGTCCAGTTCTCCTCCTCCTGTGAAACTTCAGTAAATATAGACCCGGCAACCTCTTCTCTGAGTCCAGAGAGGATTTGGGAATCAGCCACGGGGATTAACCCCTTCCCAGCCAACCCAGCCACAGGGCTCAGCAAGTCACACCTTTCTGCCTGAGGCTGGAAGGGTTTTGTTCCCAAAAATGTTTCCAGAGGCAGAGCTGGGTGACTCAGCTCTTTTGAGTCTGATGTGTGTACTTTGCCTGTTTATTCCCAGGACAGGCAGTCTCAAGGGAGTCATGTTACGCTGCAGGCTCAGTGTTTATTAACCAGCTCAGGGCCTGAGCTAAGAATAACTTTTTTCAGTTGTTTTGTTGATAGTGATTATTTCTCCTTGCTTAGTACAGCAGCTCAAGGTGGAAACAGCTCAGAGAAAGGGTTTCCCCAGCAAGTTGTGGGAATATATAAACACTCAGCTATTATCACCTTCCTCTCCTGAACAGGCACAGCTGAAATATAAAATCAGGAAGGTGGGAGCTTTAAGGGAAGCAAATTGCTCTGTCTCAAAGTGGAGCAGCTCAGCAGTGCTCTGTTCTCTTCCAGCAGTTATTTGAACTTCAGGGATTCAGTCCAGCCTTTAGATGCTTTATAACCAACATTTGTCTGCAGAGCAGTACTTGCTTCCCTGCCTTGCCCTCCCTGGGGGTTTATTGAGGGGATTTTCAGAGCATTTCCTCGCTGATCTCTTCATTCCCTCACTCCAGTGTTCTAGCCCTGGTGCATGGAGCCCTGTGTGGCTGCACGTGACCACGTCACTTTCTGTACCCATTTAGCTGCTTGGCACTGGAAAAAGGCCTTTGACAGATGAATAGATGCAATGCTTTAATCAGCTGATGTGTATGAAAAGTAGCAGAGTGCTGTGATTTATTCTCTTGGATCTTTGATAGTTTATTTAGGCTCCCACGGCCTATGTGAAGTTAATACCTGCAGAAATTTATAAACCATTTCACCCTCCCTTTTCTTCCCCATGATGGTTTCACCCCAAACACAAATAGTTAAGGCAGAGTCCCTCTGGTTGGAAACATACGGAGCAGAAGCATTTGTTGTTGTGCAATAGTTGTAAAACATGTTTATTTAGCTGATGTTTGTGGTCTTCAGTGGGATTTGTATTGCACTTGTTCCTTACTTGTGACCTCACACCCACAGGGGTCATCTGTCCAAAACTGCTGTGGTTGATGACACCTTAATAGCAGAAGCTTTTCTGTGGCCTCTAATTAATAAGCCTTTATATGTTTCTTTCTTTATTTATAACTTAATGCTGTGCTCATTCTGGTAGGCTTTAAATACTAAAGCAAGTTTAACCCTGGATTGTGTCACAGTGTCACAAGTGACGTGTCAGCAGTGAAGTGTCCTTGGCACTGTGTTTCCAAATACCTGTTTCATAGTTTTGCTGCTGAAACTCTGAGGATTTTTAGGCTTAGTGGTAGCTGTCCTCCCTTTCTCTCACAATTCCTTTGGCTTGGGTGATTAAAAGAAAATGGGGGCTGTTTTGGAGGTGGTTACTGACTTTGTGACAGCATCAGATATTTGACTTATCCTTCGGGAGTCGTATCAGAGCTCTGCTCTGTCACATGTAATTTAAGCCTGGAGAAAATGTTTTCATGAGCCTGAAGATGGGGAGGAACAGTAGATATTTTCTTCTCTTGTTGATGAGGTGCTGTGGGAGCAGCAGTTTGGGATGAGGTCTCATCTCCTGAGATGTGGAGCTGGAGGCACAAGGAGCCAGTGATCGACTGCTGCATTTATTGGTATTATTGATTTATAATATTTCCCAACACAGCCACATACCCTGTGTGCTCACTGCTGGCTGGTGGGAGAGATACAAGGGAGAATGGCTTTAAACTAAAAAAAAGGAGGTCTAGGTTGGATATTAGAAGGAAGTCCTTCCCTGTGAGGGTGGACAGGCCCTGGCACAGGGTGCCCAGAGAAGCTGTGGCTGCCCCTGGATCCCTGGCAGTGTCCAAGGACAGGCTGGAAGGGACTGGGAGCAACCCAGGGTAGTGGAAGGTGTCCCTGCCCATGGCAGGGATGACACTGGATGTGGATGATTAAAGTTCCTTCTACCCAAACCCTTCCATGATTCCGTGGTATGAACAGCAGCACCTGGAGCTGTGGAAGAAGCCTTAATCTCACACTGGGCAGAGATCCCAGGTGCAAAAAGTCAGCAGCAGGATACTACAAAGCCAGGACTTCTCCAGGTGGTGGATGAAAAGAGTTTCCTCACTTCTCCTTATCTTTGGGTTATTCACTCTGGAATGACACTGACACCACCAGCTCCAACAGAATCACTCATCAAGTAAAAAGGAAAAAGTTGATGCTGCATCTGACACCTCAAAAAAAACCCCCAACAAATTTAGAAAACTTCTTTCCATTTAGTTGTTTATATTAATCAGGTTTTGGCAATGGTGCAAAGGGAGGGAAGGGTTGGCTGGGGTGGATTGGATCAGTGAGCTCCTGGAGAGGAGGGACAGGGCAAACCCGTCCTGCCCACCCCTCAGAGGATGCTGCTGCCATGAGGAGCTGAGCAAAGCATTTAATTGCTCTTGAACCAGAGGCTGTGCTGCTGTATCAGTGTAAACTCCTCCAGAACAACATTGTCCAGCTAAATACCCTGCCCAGTGTGTTTGGTGTCCCGGATCACTGTAAAGATCTATAATGTATTTGGAGACACACACTTTATCATCATTTTGACCCAAAAAGCTGTGAAAATGAGGCAGAAGCTAACAGAAAGTCCTGCCTAGTTAAGTTGTGTGGTAGGAGCTGTGTCCTCGCATTTCTGTGGAGTCATGTCTAAGTTTTGCTCTTTAAAAAGCAGTTCCAGTGTGGTCCCAGAGTAGGAATAGAAAGTGTTGCAGGAGTTGGGTTTTGGGATGGGGCTATTTTTGGGCTGTGCTCATTCCCTATATAACCAGTACCATGTTTTGGGGAGGGGGATTACTTGTATTTTTTCCTTCTTTTTTCTTTTTTTTTTTTTTTCCCCCTGAGACCAGGGAAGTCCTGGTTGAATTGTTTCTGAACTATATATTCATTTACCTTGTGTTGCACTTCAGTCAGCAGGTGATTAGTCCAGGGGATGGAAAAGCAGAAAAAAAAAGACAATGCAAACTGTACCTCTGTGCTGGCACTTCTGGGGCATCTCCAGTCCTGGGGCAGCTCTGGGTCCCTCAGGACAAGAAGGACACTGAGGGGCAGGAATGTGTCCAGGGAAGGGAACAGAGCTGGGAAGGAGCTGGAGCCCCAGGAGGGGCTGAGGGAGCTGGAAAAGGGGCTCAGCCTGGAGAAAAGGGGGATCAGGGGGGACCTTGTGGCTCTGCACAACTCTCTGACAGGAGGGGACAGCCGGGGGGGTCGGGCTCTGCTCCCAGGGAACAGGGACAGGAGGAGAAGGAGCAGCCTCAAAGTTAGGTTGGATATTGGGAAAAAGTCCTTCATGGAAAGGGTTGTCCAACCCTGGCACATTCTGCCCAGGGCAGTGGTGGAGTCCCCATCCCTGAGGGGGTTTAAAAGATGTGTAGCTGTGGCACTTGGGGGCATGGTTTAGTGGTAGTCTTGCCAGTGGTGGGGAACAGTTGGACTTGAAGATATTAGAGAGCTTTTTCAACATTACCAATTCCATGATTCTATCTTGAGAGCAAAGGCTGTTGCAGGCTGGTGGCTGGTTTTTGTGCCATTACAATAGTAAACTAGTTCAAAAAATAATAATGTAAATTATAATGGTTTTGTTCCAAAAGGATAAGGAAACAGGCACTCTGAAAAGTTATTTCTAAATGTCTTGTTAAAATGCGTCATCAGCAGAGCTCCAGAGCTCCAGTTTATTGTTACTTTGGGCAAATAACACTTGGGGAGAGCATCTGGTGGGATAAATTGTTACAGCCCATGGAAAGGGCTGGAATTAGGAAAAATGTGCAGAGCCTGTAGCCATGGCCTGCCTTCCATCTGGGATTTTGCGCTGTTCCATTGCGTTGAAAACGCTTTAATGCAGCAGCAGCTTCTGTTAAACACACTCAAGGTTGTTCCTTGCTGTTTGTCTGATTTTGGAGGATTTATTGGCATCATCAACAGTTCTAGCTTTCCTTGGAAGCTGGTTCAGAGGAGGCTTTTGGAAACAGGTGGCCAGGCCTTTGGACACGCAGAGTTTTGGTGACACTGTTTGGGGTCATATGTCTCCTGGATTGTTTTCCACTGCAGCACTTGGGGAGCTCAGGTGATCTATAGTAGCAAACTCTGATTTATAAAATAGTAGTAAACTCTGACTAATAATGAGTAATGCAGCTGTTACTTACTAGTGGAGCTACAAGCTGCTGCCATGAGAGGCGGTGTTGCTGAATTGGTCCTCAACAAAGATGGTTTCTCCATTGCAATCTTTTCATCTTTATCTCCATGTCAATCACTCCAACTGATAACGTGTTCTGTTCCTGTTTTTTGGGATGAAGCATTGGATCAACTCACTTTGCTTTTCTTGTTCCCTGGCAGGCTCCTTACCCCTCAGGACAGAATGCAGCTCCAACCACGTTGGTGTACCCTCAAGCCCCTCAGACAATGAACACGCAGCCTCAGACCCGCTCGCCGGTAAGGAGCCCACGCTGGCCCACTCCTGTTCTTTCCTCCTCATTCATGTGTTTCTCTGTCTGTGTGTGTCTATAGCACATGGCTGGTTCTCTGGAAAGCCCATTTTACTGACCTGGAAGCACATCCCAAATGGCAAACCTTGATTGAGTTTTTCAGACATTATTCTGGTAGGATGATTTTTCTTCTAAAGTTCCCAAAGAAGCAATGGAGGGATTCTCATCTGCCTTCAAATAACACCATTTATTTTTAGCCTAGCTGCTTTCAGGTTCACTTTATTATAGAGTTCAGGTTCATTGCCAAAATCTTTCTCTTTTCTTTTTTTTTTTTTCCTTCCTAATTTTTCTTTAAGGATGTGTTTTACGCAGGGATAGACCAGAGATCAAACACAAGCACTTCTCTGCAGCAGCACTTGGTCTCCAGTGGCCTGTGGGCTTTGCTCCCAAATCAGTGCCACCGATCGGTTCTAACCCTGGAGGTGCTCACATGTAACCTAGAGCTTCTGTGTACTCAGATCTCTTTATGCTGAGCCCCTTCTTCATCCAACATTGGGTTTGATCATCCTTCACAGTCTGTTTTTTGGGGGTGGGTGTTTATTGTGATACCGCTCTGCTGTTAGAGGACTTCAGTTCCCCAAACCAAGTACTTTCTGGGGATTCTCTGCTTGTAGCACAGCTCCACGTGATGTTAGAAGACCCTCCTAGGGCATCAGAGGCTTTGCCCACCTTCTGGAGCCATGGTGGCTTCCCCTCACCACATCTCAAGGCTCCATCAGCCGAGGGAGCAGCAATCCTGCACCTCCTGCCCCCTCTGTGTCAGGACACCTTCAGGTTGCCCATAACCCCCTGGTGCCTCCCCAGCACTCTTCTCTTTTTAGGGTAAGGCAAATGCTCCTGGAGCAAACTGAAAGCCTCTGAGAAAGAGGAGTTTGTCTCGCCCAGGGCAAGAATCCCCAAACCTGCAACATCACTGGGGCATTTGCCCAGCTCTAGAGGTTTCCCCTTCAGGACATGCCAGGGTTTGTTCTGAGGCCCCTTTAACCTCTGCTGATGAAAGAGACAGGTAATGCTGATTTTGAAGCTCTTTGATGTGACAGCTGGAAATTTGTCCTTAGTTCCCCGTTCTCATCAGTAATGCAGGACACTGCTGGTAAAACTGTTTCCTCAGTAAGTATAATCATCTTTCTCTTTAATTGTTGAAAAGCACAACTAAGCTGGTATGGTTAGAACTGGAGCAAAAACTTGACTGAAGAGCTGCATCTCTAAACCAGTTTTTTTGACAGCCCAGCAGAACAGTGCCAATACATTGCACAGAAAACTGGAAGAGGAGGAAGGTTTTGGAACAGAGTCCGGTTTACAGGTCCCTGGCTGGAAGAGGCTGGATAAAATACTGCATTGTAAGCAATATAACAAACTGTACTCCTTCTTGCAGGCAATTGTGCCCATGGCACTGTTTTTATTTCTTCTTCCTTTCTTTATTATATATATTTTTTTACCACATCCTTTTTTGTTGGCTACAGAAATGCACTGATTTTGCTTCTTTGCTGAAAACACGAGCTGCCATGGCAGCCTCTGCCAGGTGAGGTGGTACCACAAGGGCCCAAAGCTGAATTACAGCTGGGGGTCTGACCTGGGGTAGGACAGAGACCTGGGCCCCTTGGGCTTTGTCACTCAGCAGAGAGAGAATCTGCAGGAAATCTGGCCAGTAAATGTCAAATTTTGTAGGGTTTTGGCCCCATAACGGAGGAGATCCCGAGGAAGAATTTATCTGCACCTGTTAGCCTTGTTTGTATTGTTCTGAGCTCTCCTGTGTGCAGGTTTTGCCATGTGCTTTGCTAGTGCCCATCTCACCCCATGACTAAAATGCTCCCACCTATCACATCTCATTCCACCTCCCACCCCAAAGCAAATGCAAGACTAGCCCAGGCCTGAGCTACTCCTGCATTTTGTTCTTTGCTTGATTTATTTATTTGTAATTTAATTATCTTTTTTTTTTTTTCCTAGTTTATTTTTTAACCGTCCCATTTGGTGGTGAGGGGAGGGTGAGGAGGGGACGAGGAGGGTGGAGGGGTGGCTTTGCCATCCCTGGGTTTCCGTCGTGCTCCGGCACGGCTGACGTGGGCAGGCAGGACTGATCCAGCCCCTCCCTCCAGCCGGAGCTTCCTCCATCCTGTTCTGCATCCAAGGGCTGTTGGAAGTGCAGAGCTCAGGCTTTTCTAAGTTCCTCCCAGGACAGCTGCCTTTGCAATCCAGTTGGCTTCATGTTTGCTCCCCATTAGCATCGCTCCCATAGCGGGAATTGCAAAGCTCCAGCTGGGGAAGGAAAACAAAATCCGGGTCCTTCAGCACTGCTGAAAATTCCCCATTAGCTCTTGGCCATGCCAGCCCCAGCACAACACAAACTGTCCAATTCTAGGACTTCTGCCAAAAAAGAGGTGTGCTGGAGGAGTGAGGTGTGCCAGCCCAACATTTGCAGGGAGAGAGCATTCCTTTGTCCATGGAGCAGTGGGAAGGACTGTAGGGAGTGGGGGGGATGGGGCAGGAAGGTTGGACCCAGGATTCATTAGGTTTTCCTATCTACTATCTTCATCAAACAGAAAAAACAACCCCGTGTCTATTTTAAGCCAGCAGTGACTACAGTTTGTTCTGTTGCTTACAGCTATTAACAGGAATAATTCCTGTCAAACAGAATTATTTTTAAAAAAATTAAAAATCAAGAGCCAGTGGTGACCAGTGCAAAACAGATGAGGGTGTTTTTCACTAACTTGGAGATTTTATTTTATTTCTTGTAACACACGTTACTTTCCACCGTGGAATAAACTTCGCCTTCTTCAGATACAAACTTCCAGCTCTTGTTTTAGGTGCAGTAAGAACAAATCTTTTTTATGCAGCAGGGATGAAAGAAATGCCTTGGCCCTGAAGTGAAGCAGTGCAAAGTTTCTGCATCCCAACATTCTCTTTTTGGCTGTTTTCTTTCATTAATGTCTGACATGGAACATGCAGCCCCACAGAAAGGCTCAGGGTACCCCTTCCAGGATACCTTTAGTCCCTTCTCCCAAACACAAGATATTTGAGCTTATTTAGGGGAAGTTCTTTCAGAAAATAAGGACTTGAAGTGCTTTTATCTCCAAACACTGTTCCAGGTGCCTGTTTTTCCTCATCCACAGAGCCACTGCCCTCCTCCCCTCTGAGCCTCAGGAGGATGCTGAGAGGCTCTGAGTCCTTCTGTTTTATTAAAATAGAAATCATAGCTTTTTAGTTTCACAAGGTGACCATGCTTTGCTTTTTATTCTTCAATGTAAGGCTTAGGGGAAATTTTCCAGGACAAGAAAACTATTTGGTGAACCAGTGCAGGTCATTCTTTATAAACTCTTGTCCCAGAAACAGTCTGTGTGCCCATATTTACTAATTTCTGAAGGTTTTTATGACTTTCATCCAAGTGTCACCAAGTGCCACCATGAGGTGAAGGTAGAAGGAATATATAAACACCAGGATTAGCAGATTAGTTCTTGGAAATCTTTAAATCTAGGCAATTTAAGTGTTTATAAAGGAAAAGATTGAATGGACCAGTGAATATTTGTGCTTTGCTTCATGTTTGATGGCATTACAGGAGCTGGAAGGGCTGCAAGTGAAACTGGGGCCACTTTTCCTTATTGAAAAAAAACTTAAGTCACTAATTAGTAGCCAGTTTTGATCACTGTTCTGAGGCAGGAAGTAAACCACAGTGAGCACCTGAGTGAGCAGAGGTAGCTGTGCTGAGCAGCAGAGACACTTGCTGGGTAAAATCCACTATGGATGTAGTTGTGGTCACTGCAGTTAATTACTGGAGCTCTTGTCAGTGAAATTCTCTGCTCTCATTGTGGCTCTCTGCTCGTTACACTGAGAATTAAGGGTTTCAACACCTAACTCAGCTCTGGAAGTGGGTACCTTGTCATCTTTATTTATATTTTCCATTTCTTGCATTCATTTTTATTTCTATTTTAACAATCAGTTCCTTATTGGGAAATGTTTTTAATGTCAATTAAGCATGTTACGTTGGGATTATTTTCCTCTGCGTGTGGCCCAAGTGAGTGGGAAGTGATTCAGTAGCCTGAGCTCAGGGCTGGGAACCAGGACCCCTTGTTCTCCATCCATGCTCCACTGCTGATGCCTTCAGCTACCCAGGATAACCTGATCTTTTAGAGAGGGTGACAAATCCCACTCGTTAAGGAGGGGCTTGCTTCGATCCCAGTGGAGGAATAAAGCTGGAAATGCAGTAGCAGCAGGTGTACGTGCAAGGAATGGCTGCTCTTTGCCTCGCAGGGATGTCCTACCACCCCTGAGCCTCCCTGGCTCTTCCCAGCCATGAGTCTCCATCCTCTGCTCCCACCAAATCCCCAGAATGGCTCCAGCCCAGCTGCTTTAACCATTGACCTCCACCTTGAACAGTTTCAGAATCTCCACCGCTGCTCGTTTTAAGTTGGTTTTTTTGGTTTTATGTTTTCTTCCCAGGCAGGATAAGAAATGCCTGCGTCCCTGAGTGCCTTTAGGATCTCGGGCAGCTTTGGCTGTTTATCCCAGCTCCCAGCACAGTGCCCGTAGCAATGTCCATCGTGACACCTCAGTCCCTGTGTGTCGCTGTCCTGCAGCAAAGCTTTTGACTGTGTCGTTGTTATTTTCTGTGGGTTTATTTTGCATAGAGTGTGACATTTTGGTTTGTTGTGGTGTTTCTGACTCTTTGTGCCTTTCCTTTTGTGTTTGTTTCTCCCGCCTTTCCTCAGTTTGCAGCGGGGCCTCGACCTGCCCATCACCAGGTACAGTACCTGCCCCTTCGTTATCAACCTGCACTAATTGGCTGGGGGGTGGGGGTGGAGGTGACTCACCCACTAACTTGAGTGGAGGAAAGCAGCCCTGTAGCAGCTACTGGCACGTGCATAACCCTGCTAACAGCCACCTGCACCTCTGAGTGACACCGACTTCACCCCGGGGTCACTGCTCCCATTAACCACCCCACACCCCCAGGGGAGGAGAACCTCTAGGAATCACAGCCAGGGATTTGTGGGATGCCCTTGCCTTCTCACATCACTAGAAACTTGCTCCGAATATTGTCCAAATGAGTTGGTGGATTCAGTTTCCTGAAGATGTCACCTGAAAAAATCCTGCTTTTCCAACTTGGAGCAGAGCAAATGACTTCCCAGTTCCTGCATTTGTTGTGTGATACACCTGGTTATCTGTCACCATTGCATTGCTTAATGTCATTTTCATTTAGCCAGAGCTGTAGGAAACATTTAGTATTCCTGTTGCACAACTTGGACTTTGTAAGGAGCCACTTCATTATTAAGAAGGAGAACTAGGAATAGCTCTGGCTCATGGAAATCAGGAGTGGCAGAATTGGGACTTCTCCAGTGTCAGGATAGATACACAGGGCCAGGGCCCTCTGTCCTAGTCAGGGTGTCTGTCCTAGTCTTTTCTTCAGCTCCTACACTCCTCTTCACCAAAACACCAAGTTCTCTGGGAACTGATTTGATGCTTCTTGTAGGTTTTGAGGGAACAGAGGTGGTACTGCTGGTGCCAAAGAGGAGGAGAGGCAGGACAAGGGAGGAGAGCTCTCCCAGAGCTCTCTAGGCTTGGAAGAATTGGGTTGTTTCCACAAGTTAATACGAAAAAAAATCGTAGTAATCCTGTGGTGTCTGGACAGGGGCTTGAGGCATAGAACATTTGTTCTGGGGAATTATTTTGATCTCACTTCACTCATGTTACTGAGCAGTTGAACACTAGGATGAGCAGCATGGGGAGCATGGGGAAAGTTCTGTCTCAGGAGAGCAGGTAAGTGTTAGGTGGGCACAGACACCCCAAAATCCCCATCATCCTTGTTCCTTCCAGCTCAGGGAGCAGCAGGTGAGCTGGAAACTTCCAGAGCAGGGAAAAAAAAGAAGTTTAAAGAGTAGAATGGGACATTTGCAGTTGTTCATTCTTAGGCAAAGGCACATGGGATGGGGCAGTGATTTCTGTGTGTGGCTGGGGTGGCGTGGACAGAGGTAGAGGAATGTTTGCAGGCTGACTGGGCAGCCTGGGCAACGATGGCATCAGGATCTTGTTTAAATACTTTTGTTCTTGACCTTGACTTCAGGTTGGTGTTTATACTACACAATACAGAGAGTGCATTACTGCTCTGCAGCTCCTTAATTCCTTCATGGGTCATTCCTAAGGGATATATCCACTGGAAGCCATTTAATTTCTCCTAAAATTTACTGGGCTCGCTCTGAGAAGATTTAGGCCCACAAGTCTTGAGGCAGCAGAGCCGTGGAGGAAATATTCCCATGACTAGGGGCTTTACTGTTGGGACTTTACCACCAGTCTGTCAGAACTGGATCCAGAACTTTCTTTTGGACCCAGTCATGGCCCTGCTCTTATTACACTTGTAAATTCCAAGTGTTTTCCCGATTTTATCACAGTTAGATTTTTGTCTCTGTTACATTTGAATCTGCTTATAATTATCTGTGAGAAGCTGTCACCATTAGAAAAATATTCCAGGCTTTATTCTCAGTTATATCTGTCATTGCATCAGGACAGGCACAGAGAGGGAAACCTGGGCTGTGGATGAGCTGTTTGTTTCCTTGAATCCAAAACACTCATGGTGTGGATTGGGGGTGGAGAGAGGGATTTTGGCCCCTGCCACGTGCAGGAGGGTCATGGCTGTGGATTTTCATTTATCCTAAACCCAGCGCTCACAGGATGCTCATGACCAGCATAAATAATTATCCTCACATGGGAGTTTTCAAACTTGGTTAAAATGTGTTGCACAAGCTGAGAGCTTTGAGACTGAGATTTGTCAGCTAGAAAATGCTAAATAAGTAAATTGGCCTCAGCAGGGCTAATATTTACTGCAACAACTCCACGTTCCCTTTGAAGACAGCAGCAGCCCCATGGGGTTTGCAAATCCCTATGTCCATCCCAGCCTTTATTAAGATGTGCCTTGTGTTGAGTCTGGGTCTCCTTCAGGCAAATAATGGATTGATTTTTAATGTTACTGCCTGTAATTATTAGATCTTTAAGGTACTCAAATGAGCATGATTTAAGCACCTGAAGTTGAATGGCAGCTTTCTTTTAAGCAGGGTTTTTCCTGGATGGAAATGCCTGCCCTGGAGTTGGACAGTTACAAGTGAGAGTTGATGGAGCCAATTTATGCTGGAGAAAGTGTGACCACACTGTGTGAGAGAAAATAGCAGAGCTTTAGGGTGTTAACAACAGTGGCTGAAGGGAAGTGAAATAATTGCAGCAGTCCTGACTGGAAGTTAAATGTGACTCAGTAATCCCTGATTCCAAGATGACACACTGAGAATCTGCAGGAAAACCTCACTTTATAGGAGACAGAAAACAGCCCCTACAAAGTATTTTGGGCAGTATTTTTAAATACATTGTCAGCTTATGTTTTTCCCCAAATGCTGTAGCACAAGTAGCTATTCCCTGCCTGGAATTGCTTCTCCATTTCCCACTTTATGCGCAGAGTTTCCCTGTTTTTTCTTTCTAAGTGAGGCTCTGGAGTCACTTTGTTGCTTCTGATCCTCACAAAGCACAATTCAGAATAGCAGTTTTCTTCTAAGCTGAGCCTCAAAATGCAAATTTTTATTACATTTGAATCTGCCTAAAACCCTTCAATTATGAAGTGACTTGGGGAGCATGGGGTTTATTTTAGAAATGGGTATTCAGAAGAGGCTGGTGTAATGAAAAACAGAAATCAGAAATATAAACTGAAATGTGGTTGTTTCCTTTTGACTTGAACTGTGTTTGAGATGGGTCTGCTGCTCGTGGCCCAGCCTCTCACTTGAGGTTGCTGGTGGAGTTTGTTCCAGTTTCAGCTCGAGGTTACTTGAGTTCCTCTGGGTGCACCTGGTACAACAGAGAACGGGCTTGGCTGGGTGCTGTTGTGAAAAAGCTTTGGGACTTGAAAAGGTTGGGAATTCACTCCCTGAACTGACCTAACTGACCATTCTGTAGCTTTTAGGGGGTATTTCAAGTCAGAAAGTGATGGGAAATGGCTGCTGCAGTCACTTCCCTGTCTGCATCCATGAGTGTGTGAAGGAGCTGTCACATCTAAATGGCAAAAAGGGCTTTTCCCCTTCATTTTATCATTTAGTAAATAATGAAACCTGGAGAGTCTGAGGGGAAAGAAAAGAACCTTGCCTTGAGCCAGCCAGAAAAGCTGTGCTGAGGTACTGGGGAAGCAGGACCTGGGTATTTGTGCTGCAGCTCCTGCTCCTGGCACCAGGGAGCAAGGGACAGGACAAGAGGAAATGGCCTCAAGCTGCACCAAGGGAGGTTTAGGTTGGATATTAGAAAAATTTCTTCATGAAGAGGGTGATCAGGCACTGGAAGAGGTGCAGTCAGCATCACTGGAAATGTTCAAACTGTGTGGATGTGGCACCTTGGGACATAGGTTAGGGATGGACTCGATCTTGGAGGGTTTTTCCAATCTAAACAATTGTACAGTTCTCTGATCTTTGCATCTCAGGACTACAGCTCCTCAGTTCCTACTGCATTGCTTGTGCAGTCACCTCCTTCTCCCTCCCCAGCCTCGGGTTATCCCACCAGCCTTCCTGGTGGCACCAGAAAGACTAAAAATTAATTACAGGGGCACAAGAAGCTTGACTGAAGTGCAGAGCTTGGGTGACAACTTGCTGAACTTTCCTTTTGCTTCCATTCTCTACAACCTCCCAGAGGGCTCCATGGACCCATCACAACATCCAGCCATGATTGCAGGAAAAAAATAGATGAATGCTCACGTTTGCCAGGCTGAGCTTAGCATAGGCTGGTTTTCAGGCTCTTACGCCAAATTTCTATTTTGGTGCAGCTTTGGGTGAAAGGGAGCACTTCTGGCACTGGGAGCCATGGCCTGGAATACAGAGCAAGTGGCAAATCCATGAAAAGCTGTGGTGGGTGATCAGAGGGGGCTGGGGCTCTCCTTGATCTCTGCTTTTCCTACATGACACACTGATCATTGATATTTTTTCCTCTGGGCACGGAGTGACTGGGGAAGAAAATGAAGAAGATACTGGTAAATAAAAGGATTGGGGGGGTTGGGGTATGTGAGCAGTGACTAAAGGGAAAGTGGCAGGGAAATGCAGGAGGGGTAGGCAGGAGGTTTGGAGTTGACTTCCATAAAATTAGTGTTAATTCCTCTGGCTCAAACAGCAGGTGTGTGTCTGCAGCAGATATAGGGAATGCAAATCTGGAAAAGATGGTCAGCATGGAGGGCTGGCATGGAAGCAGGTGACAGCCAGCCTGGCACTTAATGCCAAGTAAAAGGTTTAATTCCATGAGGTGGGAGCTCATCAGCTGAAACCATCTTTGCAATGCAACCTTCAGCTGAAGCACTGGAGTTATTTCCAGTTACAGAGTTTTGGGAAGCACTGGAGGAAACCCTGTGTGGAGCCTGTGTGCAATTCTGCTTTTTGATTTTCCAGAAGAGCTTCCTTGAGCAGGGAGGGAAGGGCTGCTGGGACGATGAGGGCTTATGGAACAAGCAGGCAGAGGAGCTGAGCTGATCAAAGCAGTGTTAGAGGGGTTTGCTTGTGCTCTTCTGGGAGTGAGAGGGAGCAGCCCTGGCTGAAGACCGTATTGCCCAGGAGCATTGACTCCCAGGTGATCCAAGAAATCCCTCCCTGACAGACTTGGACAGACAAAGGGTGAGTCGTGACTCAAAGACCATGGCCCAGATCCTTACTGGTTGCTGAATAACTGAAATTTGACCATCATTAGACATAGCAGGGCTTAATTTTTGAAGGAAGGTGTCGAGGAAGGGCTGGCATAATGCAGAGTTTCTCTCAGAAGCTTTTCTGTGTCCTAAGGTACCTTTGCTCTGGTCCTGGGTGTGCTCCACTCCAAATCCTGCACTTTCTAGAAGAAATAGAGGCCAAATTGATCTGATTTTCTCTTCCTGCTGTTCTTTCATAGGACATGATTAGTGTTACTTGAAGGTGTTGCCTGTGCAGGCATCTCTTTGACCCCACAAGGCTGATTTTTTAGCAAATTAATAGCAAATAAAGTAGCAAAAAACAGAAAAAAACCCTAGGTGAGTGCCCATCTATTTCAGCAAATCAAATAGCAAAACACTCCTAAACATTCCTGTGAATACTGCTGGCTGAGCTCCTGAGGGGACTCAGGGGGTAAGGATGGAGCATGAAGCAGTTTGTCAGGGGCTGCAGGTTTAGAACAATCAAACCCATGCCCAGGTCAGATGTACAGTGCTCCCATACCAGATTTACTCCAGAATCCTGGCTTTACTTACAGGAACTGGAGTAGCTACAAGTAATTCAGCCTTCGTCAGAGAGGTCTTAGGTTGCCACATTTAAAAGCTTCTGATGATCCTGTTGCTCAGAATAACGGATCTGCAGTTCTTGCTGCTCTTCCTGCTAGGGGTGGAATTCTCCTTTTCTTCCCATTCCTGAAGCTGAGCCAGCTGTGGGATGGTGTGGGCACACAGGGGGGCTCTGAGAGGTTTTTTGACATCCAGTCTCCTTATCAGAGACTCCCCTGCTGCTGTGGAGCAGCTGAACAGCTCTGGGGGGTGTTCAGTGCTCATGGAAGAGCAGGTCAGTGCCACCCCCATTCCAGAGCACAGAGTGCTGTCCTTCCTTCTGCTGCAGCAGGGAAGAGCTCGGGGCTGTGTCCCACAGAATGGAGCTTCCCTGGCCCGTCCCCCCAGCAGGGCTCATCTCAGGAGCCTCTAAGAACCATCTGGAAACGATGGGAATGAGCAGCTGTCCATGCCCAAGGAGTCCCCAGTGCTGGGAGTGTTCCCTCGATGGTCTCAGTTGGTTGTGAGCAGGTTCTGTAGGTACAGCAGGAGCTGAGGAGCAGATTCCACAGATGGAGTCTCCCTTATCTCTGGCACTTTGGGTTTTCCTGCCCTGCCCTGCCCTGTGGGTGAAGGTGCTATTGATAGAGAGAGGTCTCACTTCTGCCTCCAGGCCTTCTCACTCTGCATAAACACACACTCGTGGGGGTTATTAAATTTTTCCAACCCTCCCTCAGTGAGACACGTGCTGCAACATGCAGCTTAAAAATGATCATTACTCAGTGAATTGCAGTGAAAAGAGACTTAAACACTTTCTGGTGGTTTTGGATATCGAAAAATCATGGACTCTGGTTATTCTCCATAAATTCAGCACCTGTGCTTGGTTCATGCCACACTCCTGCATCTCCCCCACGTGTTTTATCAGAGCAGGACCATGGCAGGCTGTTGTTCTTCTCATTTGTTTTCTCCACCCTCACTTCCAAACTTTTCTTTCCAAACAATTGCCTTCTCCTGGTTCAGGTCACACTTCCAGTGTGCTGGGGACAGCTCTTCATCCAGGTTGACAGGGCTGGACATAAAGTTTTCCTGCTCACACTAACAGTGTGAAAAAGTCTGAAACAGTCTGAAAAAGAGTCATCCAGGGCTTTCCTGGAGAAGTTGTTTGTTGTGGGGAGCAGCTCAGGTGTCATGAACTCTTCAGTAGCACCAGAATGGCCATTTTAGGCTTGTTGTCATGTCGAGGATAGAGACATCACAGCTTCCTTCTCTCCTCCCCCACCCTTCCCAAACCTGGGGCAGATAATCCCAGCTATCCCTTCATTCCCCTCTCTTCTCACTCCTCCTCTCTTCTCCTCCTCATGTAACACATCACTGCACAGCAGCCAGCAGGATTCAATGTGATGTGTGGTGGTCTAATTATTACAATTATTTTTTACTTAACATTTAAATATGTGGTATTTCTTCCCCTCCCAGTCTTGGTGCAGAAAAGGAGAGAAATCCATGATTAGAGCCAGGGTTTCTACTTTATCTGTTCTCTCTGTACCACTCTCTCTGAAAGAGACCAGAAGGAGAAATATCTGATGTTTGAGGAGCAGAGTAAACATAAAGTCTTTCTGTAGTGTCACATTTCATGCAGTAAAGTTTGATTGACTTTTTTGTTTGTGGTTTTTTTTTTAAACTTTTATACTTCCATATAAAACTTTTCTAGGAGAGTTCTGACCCTGTGGGATTCTGGCAGCAGAGTCTGAAAAGACACTCAATGTCTTTTCCCAGCTGTTTGTGAAAGGGATGACTCAGAGCAGGGCAGAAGCTGACTGGAATTGTGTGCATTTAGGGTGCATGTTGTATCCTATTCCTTCCTGTTGATCTGTAAGCTGTTCCATTGGCTTTCTTTCTGTTTCCTGCTGCTTTCTTGCTTCGTTATTGAAGGGAGGATTCAGACCTATACAGGTAACTCTAACTCCTGGTTCTGCATGGCATCAGTGTCTCTCACCTGGTCACTCCTCCGTCAGTGAATGCCTCAGTGTCCGGTGCATCTCTCACCTCCTGACCCGCCAGGCTGCCGAGATCCAGAGCCAGGCCCTGCAGCCCCAGTGCCCATCCGGGGCTGCCAGGGCTGGTCCCAGCACGGGAGGGCGAGGATGGAGCCGGTGCCAAGACGTGCTTGGTTGCCTGGGCTTGGCCCATCCGCCGGGGCATCACCTCGTCCCAGTGTGGTGCAAGGCTTTGAGGCCGCCCTGGGGCAGGTTGCCACCCTTTGGAAAACAGGGCAGGACAAGCCACCTGCATGTGAAGGAGATACACGAGGTGCCTCTGGCCTTGGTGAAATTCTGGATTTTTAGCTCTTCCGGAGATAAATTGGAACAGTTGCCTTGATCTGTTATTTCCCTGGGCTGTTTATAAAGGTGCGGTTCTTTAGCAGCCAACCCACCTTATAAAATTAGACAAACTCATTTTTCCAAAGTTTGCTCTGAAGGCTCAGCTGTAAAATTCAGGAGATACAAACTAATATTTATTGGTTTGTAAAGTTTCTTGCCTGTTTCTGCCTTGTAAAATAGAAAGCCATAGATGGCCTTGCTGTTCACAAAGAGTGCTGTTCACGCAGACTGTCCTGCAGTTTTCTGGAAGTGTGGCAACCCCTGGAAACTAACACCATAACTATAATACTGTAAGGATATTTGCAATTCTTTCCCAGAAAGATTGACCAGTTCTTTGTTTTCTCTCCTCTCTCCCTTCCCTCTCCTAGTTTTTTCAGAGGCCTCAGATCCAGCCTCCAAGAGCCACCATCCAGAACAGCAGCCCCTCCATCCGTCCCGGAGCTCAGACCCCGACTGCCGTGTACCAAACCAACCAGCACATCATGATGGTGAACCACCTGCCAATGCCCTACCCAATGCCTCAGGGCCCCCAGTACTGTATCCCACAGGTAAATCCTGCATCCAGGCACCTGAGGAACTGCAGAGCAACATTTGCTCTGGGGGGGTTGTCTCAGGACCCACCAGGAGTGCATGGGGATGTGTCTGAAATCAGGCTGCATAGTTGCATATCATGTGCCAGTGCAGGTTTAGATTAGATACTGGGAAAAATTCCTTCATGGAGAGGATGTTTGGGCATTGGCAGAGGCTGCCCAGGGCAGTGGTGGAGTCACAATCCCTGGGAGCGTTCAAGAAATGTGTGTATGTGGCATCTGGGGAAAGGTTTAGGGGCTTGTCAGTGCTGGGGGAATGGTTGGACTTGGTGATTGTAGGGGGCTTTTCCAGCCTAAATGATTCCGTGATTCTGTGGTTCAGCCTCTATCCTTTCTCTGTTCTTCTGTGCCTGGAGGCAGTAGGAGTCAATCACCTTTTTCACGCCTCCCTCAAACACAGTAGGAAACAAAGCTCTTGTAAAATATTTAGTGCTTTAAAAATACCTAATTTGATTTAATAGATCCACAGGCACTCCAGAACCTTGAGCCTCATAACAGAGTGGTGCTGCGATCAGGGGAGTGACTCTGTTCTACCTCAGCTCCTGTGTCCTCCCTGTCTTGGCTTTACCTTACTTTTGGCACTAACATTTGGAGAGGTTTAGGTGGATATTAGGGAAAATTCCTTCATGGAAAGGGCGGTCAGGCACTGGCAGAGGATGCCCAGGGCAGTGGTGGAGTCCCCATCCCTGGAAGTGTTCAGACTTGTGGATGTGGCACGTGGGGACATGGTCAGTGGTGAACTTGGTGGTGGTACTGGTTGATGGTCGGACTCGGTGGTCTTAAAGATCTTCTCCCACCTCAACAATTCCGTGATTCTGTGGTTCCCAAAGCTATAATTAACCAGCTTGAGGATCAGATCCCTGTTGACTGGGGGGGGCTCAGTTACAGGTTGCCCAAGTCCTTGTACAGTGATGGTTTTTTTTGTCCCCCCCAGTATCGTCACAGTGGCCCCCCGTACGTCGGGCCACCCCAGCAATATCCTGTGCAGCCCCCAGGACCGGGACCCTTTTATCCAGGCCCAGGTCCTGGAGAATTCCCCAATGCCTATGGTAAGTTCTGCTTGGAGAGTTCTTACAGAGTCTTTTCTTGGTGTGTTTTTCTGTTGTCAAGCTGAAGATTTATAATAACAAGCTGGAATAGCATTTGTTTGAACTTCGCATAGCTGCTAAATTTGGTGGTCTCACAGTCCTGATTATTCACTCCTGAAAAATCCCAGAGTATTGTTTGTGTGAGTGTGTCAGGAGAGGCTGCAGCTGCCCAGGATCGCCTGTGACCAGGAATGGGGCTGTTTGTTAGTCCCTGCTCAACCATTATTATTTATTAAGATATTGTGGGTACACTTGGCAGTCCTGGTTTTCACTGTGCCATGCCCTGGGAATGCTCTAGTATTAACAGTTAACAGCAGTTAACAGTTCTTATCCCAGCATTTCTTGTTTGGTGTGTGGTGGGGGATAAAAACAAGTCATGTGGGTTTTTCCCTGGATTGATGCTGCAAAAGTAATTTGGTCCAGTGGAAGAGTCTGTAATGCCTTCATAGGCCAAGTCTTGGCCTTTCCATGCATTTGGTCACTCACTACTCCCTGCCCGCTCATATTCTGCAACCTGTTGGGGGCAGAGATGTTCTCAGCCTCCCATGGGATTTCTCTGGTGGAATTTTGGAGCCTTGGGGTGACTGATGCCCTTCCAGGCTGAACAGTAACAGCCCTGCTCCTGTGGCAAAATTGCAGTTTGCTCTTCACACACAGAGATCCCTTTGGAAGGAGAGAAAAACCCAGTAGCTTCCTTGTGCATTATTCAGAAAGGTCTTTTATTTTTCCTCTTTTCCTTCTTTTATTTATCTGGTCTGTGTGGAACTCATGGGAATCATTGAAAGGTTGCCATGAAGCCTTTGAACCTGATAATGCAATTTCAGAATAGGAGTGAGGGTAATTATAGGGCAGCTACTTCCTGGTGGTTGATCCTAGAGAAAACAGAAGAAATACTGTAATGGTTCTTCAAATCTGATCCACTAGATGAGGAAATTGCCCGGTATTCCTCATCTTTTGTGCTGTTACAGGTCTGCTTTCTTACTTCCTGCTTGCTTAGTGCCATTTTTCTGTCTTCACTCCTGTAATTAGGAAAAGGTTCATTTCCAGCTCCCTTCCTCTCCTGGAAGTGCCTGGGTTTTTTTGCAGAAAATCTTGGAATCTTTCAGTCCCAGCTTTAGGTTGCTGCACCTGTGGTGCATCAGTGGGTGAAGCCAGAGCTCTCTGTCCTGCAGAGTTTTCCAGGCAGGGAAGGTTTCACCAAGGATTTGCCTGTACTTATCCACCTTTCCCTCCTGTCACTCCCTTGCTGTGTATATAGGGACTGGGAATGCTCAGTCTCTCACCAGGTGCTGCCAGGTTTGGATAACAGCTGAATCTACAGTCCAGGCATGGATAATGCTGCTGGCAGTGCTTTTTCCATAAACCACAGGATTTGTAGCCAGTGTGGCTGCTGGATATCAAAATCATTGCAGTTTGACAGGACCTAAAGATGGTCATGAGGGGAAATATAGTGGAAGACAAAACTTGTGAAGATGGACAGTGCAATTTTATAACTCAGTTTTGCAGTTTATCATTCTGTGATAACAGAGGGTGTCTGTACAACATTGGGAAAGACCTTGAAATGATCAGTGAGTAGGAAGGAGAATAACAGTTGGATGTGGGAGAACTGGAAGGGATGAAAAGCAGGGATCAGAGCAGAGAGTGTGGCACTGGCAAATGCACTTCACTTGCCACAGAAGCTGTTTCTTCCCAGAATTTACTCTTTTCAGTGTTTGGGTTTTTAAAATATTTTTCATAAAGGGAGAGTTGTTCCCTGAGTTCTGCTAGAGCTGCCTCTCCAGCAGGGATCACATTGCAGGTGATGTGGTTAGATCTGGTTTCTAGGAAACTACAAATGAAGGAAATTCACACATTGCAGGATCCCACTGGCTTTGTTTCTGTTCCCTCCTCCTGTTCCTCACCTTACCCAGGCTCTGCTTGGAAACCTGCTCATCATCAGGGTTCATGGAGTCACAAAATCCCAGGGCGGTTTGGGTTGGAAGGACCTTAAATCCCATCCAGTCCCACTCCCTGCCATGGGCAGGGATACTTTCCCCTATCCCAGGTTGGTCCAAACCCTGTCCAGCCTGGCCTGGGACACTGCCAGGGATCCAGGGGCAGCCACAGCTGCTCTGGACAATAATTTTTGATTCCCAGCTTGCAGAGATGCTGATAGAGACTTTGAGGCCAGATCTGAAGTGGCTTTGCTGACCCTGACATTCAATATGAGACATTTCTTGAGTGATTCAGCCCACCCAGGAGTGTCACTTTGGTCTCCTTGATGCCATGCAGTGCTCTCTGCTTGGACAGGAAAAATTCCCACTCTGAGGATGCAGCCTGCTCTGAGCTGGGGCTTTCCAGCTCTCAGCAGGAGGAATGCATCCTCGGAAGTTGCAAATCAGGCTGTGCTGGGCTGATTTAATTTGCCTTCTTGGATTTCACCCTTTGCATGAGATCCAGTGACCTCCTGGTTGGGTTACAGGCACAATCTAGATTTTCATTCCCAGTTAAAGGTTAGTTCAGCTGAAGAATAGATCAGATTGCGCCAGAGGCAAGTGCAAGCACTCAGTTCATCCGGCATCCCTGCCTGGAAGGGAGAACACCCAGCAGCACCTTACATATTCCCCTGACACCTGATCCATGGGCAGGAGGCAGCTCTGCTCTGCCACCCCGATCTCTGGCGTGGTCTTAAAGCACTTGGTTATTTATTGAGCCACTCTCATTCCACTGAGAAAACCGGAACGAACCATATTGGCTGTTAGGAATGTGATCAGCACCATGGTGTAATTCTGCACTAATCACCGTGGTTGTGCTTTTCTGTATTGCAGCATGAGAAGCACATTGCTCATAATTAAATTTTCTGGTTATGCTTCCAAATAGGTTGCAGTTGACCTCACAGATCGTTTGTATTGGTTAGACAGAATTTCTCTACAAAGACAGAAAACCTCTGATAAACCAGCAGCAAACCCAGCAAAAAAACTTTCTGCCTGTCAGGCAGAGGAGTCCTGGGATGGTCTTGAAGTGCCTCTGTGGTGTTCACAGCCTCTCAGAAATGAATGATGTACCTGGCCAGTTTCTGGTCTTGGAAATCAAATAAGAAATAGTGACTGAATCTCTTGTCTTGATGGAGCATCAGCTTCTGTTTAGTGGAAGTGGAGCCGAACAAACACAGCATTCCCAGACAGACGTTGGAAATTCTGGCCAGTTGTACCTCTGGCACTTGGTTTTCTGTCATGAGCTGACCTTGTGCCTCTGGTTTGTGTCATTGCTGCCCCAGGAACACCTTTCTATCCCAGCCAGCCCGTGTACCAGTCTGCACCCATCATTGTGCCTACGCAGCAGCAGCAGCCGCCACCTGCCAAGAGAGAGAAGAAAACGGTGAGTGGGGCCCTGGGGGACTCAGCACTGGGGTCTGTCCTGGGTGGGAGGAGCAAGGACATGAATAATGTTCTGAAGATTAAACCTGAGCTTTACCTTCACTGGAGGAACTGCCACAGGTTGCCCAGAGAAGGGCTGCCCCTGGATCCCTGGAACTATCCTAAGCCAGGTTGGATGGGGCTGGAAGCACCCTGGGACAGTGGAAGCTGTCCCTGCCCATGCTTTAAGATGAGCTTTAAGGTCCCTTCCATCCCAAACCAGTCATTTTGTGATTCCCAAAGAGATTGAGTGTAATTAAACATTGCACAGTGCTGCAATGGGGCCTTATTTTCCATTTTTCTATGAGCACTCTCCACTCTGAGTTTGTGACATTTCAGCCAATCAAAAAGGAAAATGATTTTGCTGGTTTAAAGTAAACATAAACAAAAGCAGCGTGGTCTTCCCAAGCCTGGAGTTCTCACCTGTGCTGCTGCTTGAAGTGTTCCCAAAAAGCCAGGTGGGAATGAGTGAACTCAGCAGTTTGGGAGAATGTTGGGAATTGGTTCAAAGTGACAAATCAGAAATTATTAAATATTATACCTTGAAAAAGGTGGAAAAGAGTAAGTTGTGGACGTATTTATAGGCTTGAAAGAACCTGACCACGTTATCAACGTGGATATGGGTTTGGAGAGCGCATTCCCTCTAATTCACTGGGGGAAATTTGGGCGAGGCAGATGTATGGAATTTAAATGCATCCCCAGAGGGATGGTGGGGAACAGTGAAGGTATATGGGGTGAATGTGAGGTTTAACCAGGCAAAGATGATGTGGACTTGAACTTGTGAATGAATCGTTTGTCAAGGACTGAAAAGGGAATTACAGCAGTATTTGTGTGAGAGTGTTTTGGAAACGGTAAAAGAACAGTTTCCTGAGGGTAGAAAAGAATAAAGAGACTTGGACATGTCTCAAACTGCAGAATATTTGCCTCTTTGGAGTTTTGAGGATGATCTAGGGTGACACTTGATTTGGGAGACCGGAAGAACTGAACAATGTGTGAGCTGTGCTTGCAGGAAAGCCCTTTTTGGTGGCTGCTCTCAGCAGCCTTTTTGTCACCTCTTCAGTCCCCAGGAGTCTCTTTTCAGCATCCCAAACACGACATGCCCAGATCCCTGATGCCATTGAAATGCAGAGCTGATCAGACACGCTCAGCTGGGATTAAGGCAGTTCCATGCCAGCCAAGCTGCGTTCTTTGAGGCAGAAAAGGGATTTTTAATGCCTGGGATGCTTCTCTCTGAATGTGCTGTTTCAATTTGGTAATTAGTGTTGCAACTGGAGAAATGAGAAAAATTAAAGTTAAATGTATTAATATGCACATGCCTACATCCACCATGAGTTGAGTATTTGAGTACTACAAACTTCCAGACAGGGAATTCTTGTTTTTAATGCCATCGACTCTGTGTCAGGGGGAGGAGAAGCAAGAATTAGTGCCAACTCTCAGGTCCTTGCTGCTGTAGCTGATGAAATATTTTAGCAAAATAACTCCATCAAAAATAAGAGAAACCCAGACTCAACATCTTGAGTACAATGTGTGTTTGTGTGTTCACAACCCAGAGTGAAGCCACCATCCCACCGAACCAAGTTTGGCAAATCACAAAACCCTTCTGCAGTTAGGATTTATAGCCTGGAATCCCAGAAGGGTTGGCTTGGAAGGACCTGAAAGACCATTCCCACCCTCTGCCATGGGCAATTACAGGGTGGTTTCCAGCAGAGCCCCTGCCCTGGGAAGGGTGATGGTGTCTCTTGGTTTGCTTGAGTTGTTTGCTTGGATTTCTGCATGGAATTAATCTTGAGTTCAGCCAGGAGCTTTGGTGAAGGTGGGCAGATACACAGTACTCTGTCTTCAGGGTTATAAGAATCTCCAGTTCTTACCCTGGAGATTGAGAGCTCTGTTTCACATTATCCCAAACATCCTGCCTCTTCCCCCTGTTCAGGGACACAGATTGGCTCAAGTGTCAATTGAGAATTCAGTGAGTATTCTGGAGTGGTTTATTTTGGAATAATTTTTTCTTCCCCTTTTGGGGCTGTGAAGAGACTCAAAAATCCAACTTATTTTCCTAAGTGCTGCAGAATTCTACAGGAGTTGAGTTTCAGTTTCCCTTTCCTCCACGCAGTATTTTTGTTTGATTCCCTCTGTTTTGGTGGAGCTTCAGACTGATTTGCTGATTTGCTTTCCCCCTTTCCCAGAAGCTGGACTGGCAAGGTCATGGCGTTTCCTTTCGGGGTAAAATACAGCCTTTTCTACATTCTTGCCCTTTCCACTACCGGGCAAGCTTAGCCCTGTACCCAGACTGTCTCCCCAATTTTCTCAGTTGCAGGAAACTCACGTTCCAACAGCACTGTATTTTGAATTACAGGGTTTCACATATTTAGACTGAACTGGTGTGGTTGATGATTAAATTACGTTTTGATTAAATTAGGTGTTGATGAAGGGATGACATGCCATGCATTCCAAGCCATGGAAACAAGCCACATCCCAGTGTTCCTGCTGAGCAGCAGCTCATCCCAGAGCATCTCCTGCTGGGTGTGGTGGGAGCATGTGCTGCCCACGCTGCTCTCCACAAGGACAGCAGTAGCAGGAGCACTTGTGGGAATTGTTCTTTTGTTATTATTGCAAGCCTTTCAATCCTGTAGATCCGAATCCGGGATCCAAACCAGGGAGGCAAAGACATAACAGAAGAAATCATGTCTGGAGGGGGCAGCAGGAACCCCACCCCCCCCACCGTCAGACCCACCTCCACACCGACTCCACCTCAGGTAAGAAAGGGCTGCGTTCCTCCCCCTGTGACCTTTGCCTTGCTGTGCCTCTCCCTCACACTTCCAGCCACACCTCTGACCATCTCAGAGACCTGGATGCTCCAAAGTTAACAATATTCTTCAGGGATTATTTTTTCCCAAGTTTGTTCATTCTTAGCAGTCCTTAGTTTGTCGATGTGGAGCCTCAGTGCTGCTTCACATTCCCCCTCCCTGGTTTTCTATCAGCAGTAGATTTTCAGAGCTTTTCAGCATTTCAGTGTTAAAGGAGGAGCCAAAATATCTGTGAGAAATGAGGTGTCTGTTAGGTCTTGTGCACCTGAGCAAAGTCCATGTCACACAGGTGATTGATTACAGACCTTCAGTTGCATCACAGTTCTTTTTGCCTATGTGGAGCTGTTTGAGAATCCTGGAGCTCAGGAATATTCTCACAAAACTGTAATAAATTTATCACACGTTTGGTCTCTGGGTGTTCAAACTTAAAAATGCATTTTCCTGATGACAGAAAAATTATAAATATTCCAAATCATTTTCTGTAGCTCCTAAATCCTGTCTTGTCGTACACCTTTGAGTCTGACCCCTTTAAGTCCCTGGTTAGAGGTCAGGATGGTTCTGGGCTGTAGAGCAGAGCTGGTGCTGGGATGTGATTTCTTCTTCTTCCACCTTCTTCCCTGTTGCATGTCACCAGCTTTTGGTAGCTTTTAGGTGAAACAGCTTTTCCTGAGCTCAAACCTTTCTTCCCTCTCCATGTGGGTGTAGATTTTCTGCTGAAAATTCTTTGCTGAGGCAGGAGCACAACCCTGGTTGTGCTGGAATGGGAGCTCAGGGTTCCAGGGAGATGTCACTGGGATTGTTGAGGTGAAGGGAGAGCCTGGCCTAGAGATCCCTCCCTGAGACCAGCCAGATTTCAGCTTTCAGCCATTCCCAACTCAGTCAAATCCTTGTATCTTCTGAAGGCAGCACCTTGTGCTTTGTCCTCTGGTCCCCACTGAGGACAAGCAGCAGCAAGGCACCAGTCAATTTTCTTTCCATCAGAGAAGACAGTAGAGATACCAAGCATGGGAATCTTGGTGAGATCATCTCCCCATTTTTTCTTGCTACCTGACTTTCCCCGTTAGAAGTGGGAAGTGTTGGAACCAGCCAGGATTTCCTGTGGTATTCCTGCACAGTGCAGCGAATCCAGGCACTTGCCTGATCATTCTTACATTCTGAAATCTATTTTAAGGCACTACAATTAAGTCAAACAGAAGGAAATAAATGTGTTTCAAGAGGAGGTTAATAGGCCTGAATTCTGATCAGCTGCAATTTATATGCAGAGCGCAGCAGTGATGTCCAGTCATCTCCTCCAAGGTATGCAAATATTCCATTGTTTAATATCCAGCCTTCTTTTTGATTAGGTGCTTGGAACCACTTTTGATAATCACAGAAGAGCTCTAAAATTGGGCTCACCAGAATAAGTTCATTAGTGTAACATAACTGAAAATTTAAGCCCACTTAAGACAGGAAATTCAACATTATTGTCCCAACAGCTTCTCTAAATCAAGTCTTCAGAGCACGTTTAATATCTTGGGTGAAATTAAATAGTGCCTTAATAACTGTGCTCAGGAATTGCAGTAGTGCGGGTGGTACTGTTTAGAGCAGGCTCGAGTCAGTAAATTTTCAATATTCAGCCATAACTTTTGAGATGCTCTTGACTTGGGGCAGCTCCTGGGAGAGTGCAGGGGGAGCAGGGCTGCTGTTGCTTGTTCCACCCCCTGGATCAAACCCTGCTCACCCCCTGGACCAAACCCTGCTCATCCCCTGGATCAAACCCTGCTCACCTCCTGGACCAAACCCTGCTCACCCCCTGGATCAAACCCTGCTCACCCCCCTGGAT
>VYXD01007110.1:320720-379834 GCA_013397195.1 Hylia prasina | reverse complement strand
CCTGGATCAAACCCTGCTCATCCCCTGGACCAAACCCTGCTCACCTCCTGGATCAAACCCTGCTCACCTCCTGGATCAAACCCTGTTCATCCTCTGGATCAAACTGCTTACCAGGGTGCTCAGGGAGGTTTCACCTGTTTGAGCACTCAAAATGTGAGTGTGCAGCCTCAGGGCTTGACAATGCAGCATCAAAGTGACTCCCAGTTCAATTAGATCTTTAGAGGTATTGCAAATTCTAATAAAACTTCTTTCTCTGAATCTATTATCTCATTATTTAAGTGGTACAAACACAGAGGAAGAAACAGAAAGTACTGGAGACCAGGCCCTGTCCCAAATTCTGCATTTGAAAAATAAACCCTTTTATTATAAAAATAGTTTCCAAATTTTCATTTTTTCTTTAGATTTGAATTACTCTATTGACTGGCACAAATAAACCAAAACTTTGCCCAAAAACAAGCCCAAAGCACCCTCTTCTGTCAGCAGGCTAAGTGCTGAACATCAAAAAATTGTTGGAATTGTGCTTAACATCAGAAAGTTATTGGAATTGGCAGAAGATGGGCATTGCTGCCAAGGTGAGCTGTGTGGTTTCTGCCATTTCTGTACCTTTTACTCAGCAGCGCTGATCAAAAAGTGCTTTAGGTGGAGTTTCCCAGTGCCTCTGCAGTGTATTTTAATTGCCTTTGGGCAAGTAAAGTGCTTTAAAGTTCCTGCAAGAGAAGCTGGAGCTACATGGAGATATGATTTATCCATTTCTAGCAGGACACTATTTTCACTCTGTTTTTTGCTGGGAAGAGAAAGAAAACCCAGGGCCAGAATCTGATTGTGGGATTTCCTCAGCATTGGCTTCCACAGAAGATCACTTCTTAAAGAGTGCATGCTCTTATTTTCCTGGCCAGACTCTTCCAAGTCTCAATGAGCTTGTCAGAGTTGTGTTTGCTCAGTGTCCAGGCCACGGTGGGGTAGAATAACCCAGAGCAACCCTTGGAGCATCATAAATCAGGGGAGCAATTTGCAGTGGGATTTTTTTCCTAAAAATGTTCTAAATGCTCCATTTTGCAGCTGCAAGGCTCAGTGCATAAGGATGATTTATTCATTTGCAATATCATTCCTACAAAATAAATGAGTGTTTTTTCCACATTTCTTAAGGAAATACGTTTCCTGACCCAAGAAGTTTCTGGGCTCACAGGTTTCTTCTTCATTGGTTTGCTTAGGTTCCTGTGGTTCTTATCACAGTTTCCCTTCTCCACACTGATTTCATCCATAAATTTTCTTATAAAATGAAAATCCTGATCACTGAGGGCGAGGGGAAAATGTTCTTGAAACCTTCTCATTTGTAAAGCTGGGTTTTCTTTGGCTTCTTCCCTTTGGCTGGAGACTGGGCTGCAGTTCTGCATTCGTTCTCCAGTCAATCTGTCAGGCTCATTCCTGAAAGAGGAGCAATCCCAAATAAAACTTCAACCCTTCACCCCCACTTAAATCTTCATTCTTATTTTTCCAGATGTGCTTTTTCCTGGTCTTCCTGAAGTGGTGAAAAATAGTGTTTTGGAGATAATTCCCTCTTCATCCTGTACTGTTCAGATGCAATAGGCAAAAAGCTGGAGATGAGAGGAAAAAAGCAAGACCTAGGAAGGAGAAGCAGGTTGCCAGAGTGTTTCTTTTCACGGGGAAATAAGTTTTGCATGGAAGTCTGAGAGCCTGTCTGCAATCAGGAATTAGACACCCATGTCTTGAACACTCTGCTGTGCTTGGATTGATTAAAAGTTCCTTTTCCTGTAGATGTTCAGAGAAGTCCATGGATGTGGAACTGGATGAGAGCAGACACCTGCAGGGAGCTGCATGGCTTTCCACTTGGGATTAGGAAATTAAAATTTAGCCCCATTTTCTTCTGTACTTGGTCCCCAGTGTGCATTTAGGGGATTTTGTGACCAGCTACCTTGCCTTGTCTGTGTTCAATCCAGCATCTCACCTTCAAGTCTGGGTCACTAACTTGGTCTTCCTTAAATTCTGAGACTACACTCTAAGGTTTTTATTGAACTTTCTTGAACATAAGTAAGTGTTTGGTGGGAGATAATTAAAATATGCATGTCTGACACAGGCTGGGGCTCCTTCAGTCTTCCTTCAGTCTTTGCAGGTCTTTTTGTTTTGTTCTTCTATACAATGTCAGTCTATGTTCTTTATGAATCTGCTCCTCCTGCTCTCCCTCAGATTGCTGCCCAGCTGGTTTTGTTCTCCTCTTGCCCTGCAGGTCCCCCCCTAGGCTGCTTGTAGGTGGTGCTGGGGGATTTTTTTCATCCAACCACTCCCAATCTGGGATGGTTTTCCTGCTGGGATAACGAGTGAGTGCAGTGTGCAGCATTCATCCTGTGCTGCACACATCAGCTATTGATAAATACAGGGAAGAGTAAATCAATAGATTTAAATCTCCAAGGGGGTTGAAATAATGGATTACTAGAAAAAGGAGTCAAGTCCCAGAACTGAACTTAAATCACAGAGAGATCCAGGAGCTTTGGTGTGTGTCCTGCATGGAGGAGCATTCCTGCAGCTCCTGGAAGAAAATCCTGGGAGAGCAAAGCATATTGATAACAGTGCTGTGCTGTCCCTTCCTTGCTGTTCTTAACAGTGAGCATCCTTTTCCCCTTTTCCTTTTGCCTTTCCCACCCTCTCCCTTGAACTTTTTGGATTTATCCAATTGACCTGTGTATCTTTTCTCTTTATTTTTTTTCTCTTTATTCTCCCCGCCTTTGGTTTCTCCTCTCTCTCCCACCCTGTCTCGTCTCCCCCTTGCCTTTGCTCCCTGTTTTTATGTTCCCAGGCTCACCCTGTTGTCCCTCCTGCCCAGCAGGTGCCCAGCCAGGTCCCCGAGCCCGTTCCCACGGCGTTTGGAGCCGTGGAGAGCTCCCACCCCTCTGGCAGCACCCCCGGCACTGCGGCCCCCGCCTCCAAACAAGGTCGGTTCATGGAGATTTCCTCCCTCATTATTTTTTGAATCATTTATTTTTTCCCCTCCTTCCTTGTTTCAGTTGGAATATTTTTGGCAGGGAGACCAGCAGGCAGCAGAAATAGGAGGGGAGGAACTTCTCTTCCTCCAGTGGAACATTTTAAGTGCGTTGCTAAGGCAATTAATTGGAATTTGCTAATGTGGAACTGGTTAAAAATAATTGTCTTCAATCTTCTGTGTCCTAAACGTTGTTTCAGAGCACACAGAAGGATGAAACTCCTCTCACCCAAGTGCCATCCTCCAGAAACCAGCGTGTTGTCAGGGAAACGCTTTAGCCAGAAAGGTTTTGGATCATTTGGATAATTAGCCACAGCAATGGCATGGATCGAAGAGATCATATGGCTTCCCCAGAGCTGTTTGTGTGTCCAGTCCTGTAGGAATGGGCAACATTAACTAGGAAAAAACCCCATAGTGTGCCAAGTGTCTCATAAAGCTCATAGCAGATTTTGCTGACTTTGGTAAAAATGGCACAGATGGAAAAAGTTTCCTGAAGTTCCATTTCCTTGGACAACACTCTCAGGCACAGGATGGATCCTTGGGGTCCCTACACAGGGCCAAGAGTTGGACTCAATGATCCTGATGGGTCACTGCCAGCTCAGGATATTCCATAATAAACATTGGAAGGGAGATTTTAAAAATTGTTCAGGGAATTGTCGCAGGAGGCCGACAGAGCAGGCCCAGGCTGTTTCCACACTGAAATTTGCAGCCATTGGAAGCTTCAGTTCCTGATGTGTGGCAGCAGGATTGGTGCTGGGTTACAGAGCTGACACCTCTGCAGTAAAACTGTTCCTGGTTTTACCCATGGCATCACAGCCTCCTGGGCTCTGCCTGGAGCAGCACATGCAGGGAAGTCCTGGAGTGCTGAGATTTTTATTTCAGAGTATCCAGAGTGACAGAATCACTAAGGTTGGAAAAGCCCTCCCAGATGTTCAGTACTAGCCATGTCCCCAGGTGTCACATCCACACATTTCTTTTAACACCTTCAGGGATAGTGACTCTGCCACTGCCCAGGTCAGTGCCTAGCCACCCTTTCCATGAAGGAATTTTCCCAAATCCAATCACCCCTGGCAAAACCTGAGGCCATTTCCTCTTGTCCTGTTGTACATTCCCTGGGAGAGGTTTGTTAGAGGAAAACCAAGCCCCAGAGGAGCACAGCTCTAGCAAAGGGGACAGACCAACATCTCTGGTGCTGCAGATGTCCTTGATCCCAGTGCAGCGTGGTCACTGCTGGGAATCTAAGGACAGCATCCCTGGGGTTGCTCTTACAGCCACAGTGTGGACATCAGGGTTTCTTTTTCCAGTGCTGTGCCTCTAAACTCCTGCAGTGTCTAGGAATTGGTTGTAAAATGACCTTTAGGGTCCCATCTCCCACTTACAGGCAGGCTGTGGCTCTAGATGTTGGTGCAAACCTTCGATGTCCCCAGTGTCACCTGAACAAGGCATGGGTGGTCTGATGCCCTTTGGCTCTGCTGTGGCTGTGCTGCCTGAGCTCCCCTGGCTGTTTGGTGCTGCCCAGCTGCTCTTCCCTGTGTGTGTCCCTTCTGCAAACATTCCCAAGTCCCTCTTGCTGCCAGGGACACCCTCTGGGCACACCACATGGTCACCTGGTGGCACTGGTGACAGCTGAAGTGCATCTGCCCTGGGGACAGAGCTGGGCCTGAGCTGTAAAGCCATGCAATCACAGAACATCTCCAGCAAGAAGAGACCTGTAAGGATCATCAACCCACTGCTCCTCACAGGACCACCTACCACTAAAGCATATAACCAAGACCTCCTTGAACTCTGATCTTTGAAAATCCAGCACTTTCTGTATGAAAATGTGGATTTCCAGGATAAACGAGTCTTACCCTCTTCTCTTTCACTTAATCCCTCTGTAAGCAGCTGTGAGTAAACTGGAACTAAATGTGTTTATTTACTTACACAGCTCTGACAGTGCTGGTTTGAACATAAAGCAGGGCTTGACTGGGGTTTAACACCAATAAGCTTCGCTGTGTTTATCTCCATTCCATCCCAGAAAGAGTCAAACATTTGTTCCAGTCCAAAAATTGCTAAAGAGCACATTTATGTAAGCACTGCAGGGAAAGCCCTGGAATAAAACCTGGCCATGGCTGGGGGGCACAGAGCAATGTAGGGGTTAGTGTCAGTAATTAATAGACCCCATTAATAATATTTAAACTGAACTAATGACTTTTGGGGGGCACATCTGTTCAGAAATACATGCCAAGGGGTCAAAATTTTTTTTGACTTTGATATTGGGGTTTTTTTTGCCAAAAGCAGTGACAGATAGGGCTGCATGGCTGAAGTGTTCATTAAGGGTTAAAAACCAGTGGTGTTGTTTCTCCAAAGCCCCCTCTGCCAAGTTCATCCTGTGGGTCGGATCATCCCCGTGTGCCCTTCCTCTCCTGTGCCCATTTGCAGCTGTTGGAGTTGGGAATGAGGCTTTCATTGTGGTTCTGTGACACCCAGTGCTGCCTGTGCAGCTGCTTCTAACTGTGAGCAGCACTGGCCGGTCCACTGGGCTCGGCTCGGGATCGGAGCCGTGTGCTCTACCAGCAGACCAGGATCTGCAGTCCCTGTTGGCTTGGTCTGGAAGTCATTCCTGAGGCTGGATTTGGGATTGCGTTATTTATATCCTTGGTTGGTTTTTTTTTAAAGACAAGCCTTTGGCATTTCATAGAATCCCAGAATGGTTTGGGTTGGAGGGATCTTAAAGCTCCTCCAATTCTGACCCCGCTGCCATGGCAGGGACACCTTACAGTGGATCAGGTACAAGAATTGCTACTATAATACATTGAAAAATCACATTATTTAGGTGCAAGTTTTGGTTCCTGTAGATGCCCCTGGTGTGTCCATACCAGCCAGGCTGACAGAGGGCAGGATACTGCTGGAGAATCCAAGTCAAGCCAGTGGCCCAGCCTGCGGAGCCTGTCTGCAGGCCAGGCTGGTGCAGGAGGTACCATGGGATAGAACTGCACGGAATCAGAGCTGCCCACATTTCTTCTGCTTGCAGAGGTTCAGGGGGATGTTTGGAGCAGTATTATCCTCTTTTAAACCTCTTTACAGATTTTGCAATGTATCAGACATGGAGAATGTGCAACATGGTTTGTGGAAAACAGATTAATGTCAGACCCTGGAGTTTGGAAAGCTCCAAAGCCCCTCTGACACTGAGTCAGTCCCGGTGCTGCCTCGTGAGTGTTTGCATCAGGACAAAAGATGGAAAAATGGCAGCGAGCCCAGCAATTATTGTCAGATAAACACCACAGAGCAGGAACAAATTCCCATATCCAGTAAAATCTTCCTCATCCACTGCCCTGGCCAGTCTGTGCCACTGGGACCACCCAGCAGCCCAACAATGTCTTTTCCGTGAAGGAGGCAGCAGGATCTGTCCCACTGGATATGTGAAAGAATCTTTAAGGAATAATTTTGTAAAACTTGTATTTATCAGGAAATTAAAAAAAAAAAAAAATCTCTTGATATTTCCCCCAGAGCAGCCGGTGCTTCCTGTAAATACTTTCTAAATATAGCGTGAGGAATGATCTCAGTGTATTTAGGAAGAGGGATTTGATCCAGTTGGGATGAATTGCGTTGATTTTTGTTTTCCCTTCCCAACTGTGAGTTGTTCACGTGACTCTCTGTAGCAGTTGGCAGGGATGAGTCCTCCTCTGCCAAGATCTGGAGATTTGTTCTCTGGGATAGGGGTTCAGGTTCATATTTGCTTCTCATTAGCCAAATCTGCTCCTCATTCTCTGAAATCCCTCCTCAAATCACTTTTCTCTGGGATTTTGCAAACACAGCCTATATCCGTGATGAGAACATTGGCCAGACAAGGTGTGGTTTGAAGGAAGGGAGTGAAACCTCTGGTTTCAAACACAGGTGTGGATTTGTGCTGGTTTTATCTCAGAATTATTTTCTTAACGCTTCAAATGCATTTGGTTGGGGGGGGATTTTTTGAGCATTGTCCTTTTACTCAGGGAGAGAATGTCCAGGCAGTTGTTTATAGCAAGCTGTAAATGTCAGGAATGCTCCAGGAGTTCCTGCAAAGGATGTTCCAGAAATCAGAGGTGACGTGTTTTCTTTTTCCAAACCAATTCCCGTATCCTTTTGCTTCCACAGAGCCTCCAGAATCAAAATCAGCTGTTGGGATACTCTTTCCCATCTCTTTCCTCACTTGTCATCCTCCTCCAGGCCATGTCCCTGGGTGCCTCATTAGGTTGATAAACTACTGCTTTGGCCATGGGCCTCTGTAATGCTGCTGGGGCTGCTGACAGCTGTAAGCAGAGTTCACTTTTGCTCCCGCTATTCCTAAAGGTCGGATTTGATGCTCCAGGCAGTTCCAAATGGGTTCTCCTTCAAAACCTCTTTGGTTGTCCTTCAAAAACCCATTCCTGTCAGCTGAGCTCTTAAATAAGCCCCAAATGGAAATCCAGCAAAGCCAAACCTGTTCAGTTCTACCTGAATTTTGATGATTTGGGGTTGGTTGTGGCTTTTGACTTCCTAATCTGACGAGCAGATTTGTGCCTCTAGATTTTCAAAAATTATTTTTGCTGGTGTAACAGTATCCTGAAGAAGTTTAGCGTTCCTGCAAGATCCTAAGTGATAACAGCTCATACTTTTGTAGAAAAGAAGTGGAAAGCAGCAGAGCTGCAGCAGAGCTTTGGGAGCTGTGTGACAGTCATGGCATGGATGGGATCACCAAGTCTGTTGCTGATCGTGGGATAAGTGCAGGGACTTCTTTCTGCATCAGATTTTGGGGGTTTTGTTGATACATTTCTTCCAAAGGTCTAATCTAAGCCTCTCCTCTTTCAGTTTAACCCATTCCCCCTTGTCCTGCAAATTTTTGTCCATGTAAAAAGTTGCTCTCCTTGTTTTATAAGCCCCCTTTAGGCACTGGAAGGCTGCAGTGAGTCTCTCCAGATCTGTCTCTTCTCAGGATGGCAGAGGTTGTATTTCAAATTTGGATTCCCAGTGAGGTGCAGGGGCTTGTGGTGTCTTTCTCAGAGCTCCTTGGCAGAAGGCAGGAATAGGAACCAAGGGGGCCAAGGCACCAGACAGGAACATGGAGTTGCCCTTGCTGTTGATAATGGATTTTTTCTCTTTTCCCAGAAGAGAAGCCAAAACCAGATCCAGTATTAAAACCACCTTCTCCAGTCCTCAGACCAGAACCTACTGGGGAGAAGAAAGATCAAGCTGGACAGACAACTGAGGCCCCCACCTCAGTGGAAACCCCACCAGAACTTCCTCGTGCTCCATCGCCAGCCCCGGCCACTCCGGTCACAGCTGTCCCTGCGGCTGCCACTGCTGTCCCTGTGTCCAGCAAAGCCCAGCCCGCGGCTGACCCGGAGGACAAATGTGAAGTGACCTCCCCCAGAGAGGAGGCGATGCCTACACCCAGTGCCACAGCCTGCCCGGAGCCAGCAGCCCCTCCTCCTGCAGAAGAGCCCGGTGCCGAGGTGTGCGCAGAGCCCAGCAGTGCAGTAGCATCACCCGGTGATGCCCCGGTGCCGGTGCCAGCCGGGCCCGGTGTCATCAGCGACACGAGCAGCGCCAGGGCCGCCGGGGCCGAGCCCGTGGCAGAGGTGGCCCAGNCGTTTCCATTGCTGCTGTTACCACTACAACTCCTTCTCCACCTCCTCTCCTGTCTCCGAGTGCCCTCCCTGTTGTCCAGGGAGATTTAGAAGGAGAGGAGAGCACAAGAACTACTCTTAGTGAAGAGGTAAAAGATACTGAAAAGAAGGAAGAGACAGAAACAGATGGGCAACTGGAGGAGAGCCGAGAGGTTCTGAGTGTGAACTCAAGCAGGAGTCCTGTCCCAGGTAAGCATTGGGTTCTGTGGGTTCACGTAATGAACTGCAGGATGAAGGAAAGGGGCTTTTTCGTCTTCCAGCAGATGTTTCTGTTTCTATCTGCAAAAGGAAAAAGCCTGGTGGTGCCTTGTGGCTGCTGTGATTGTGAAATGCTGATCTTTGTTGGCAGGGATAGAAATCCCTCCTGACTGTTCATAATCGGTCACTCACTTGGATGTGTGTCCCAAGCTGGGGTGGGCTCATGCTTTCATGGCAACACAGGGCTGGTGGAGGGGGAGTGCAGAGGACACCGCTCTTCATGGAATCCCAGGATGGTTTGGACTGGAGGGACCTTAAATCTCATCCAGTGCCACCCCTTGCCATCAGCAGGGACACCTTCCACTATCCCAGGTTGCTCCAAGCCCCAGCGTCCAGCCTGGCCTTGGACTTCAGGGACGGGGCAGCCGTAGCTCCTGTTCCCCCCAAGGTGAGCGGTCAGTCCAAGGGTCTGTGGCTCTGCATTTGGGACCCTGAAGCTCTTGGGATGAAGCCCCTGAGCCACCCCTTTCCAGAACTACTGGACTGGACTGGGGTCTTTTCCAGCTGTAAAAATGTGTCACGGTGTTCCCAGATGTGGGAAAATGAAATGGACCATTCACACTCATCCAAAAAATTGACAACCAGTGTCACACCAGCATCACCCACCTGGGTCACACCAGGGTCACCCACCTGGGTCACGCCAGGGTCACACACCTGGGTCACACCCCATTGTCACACACCTCTATCTGCCCAGCCTTCATTCGTGATGCTTTTACTTTTCATTTGCAAAAGTCACATGTAAGCAAAATGTACCGTTTATAATTTTAAATTTAAATTTTGCTGTTTACAGTTTAAAGTTCACTAAAATTGCAATTTCTGCAACTGCCTTTTAAAATCCAGCCTGTTTCTCCGAGTGTTGCCTGCTTTTGGTTTCAGCCATGCCACATCACTGATTTGGCACTGTGGCTTTAACACTGTGTTTCCTACAGAAAATGGCTTTTTTGCAGGACTTCTTGGAGATCAAATTGTGGAAAAGAAGTTAAATGATCAATTTCTTGTATTTGCTACTTGAGGGGTGTAATGGGGGCTGTTCTTCACACGCAACAGTGTTATAAGCATTTCATGTGACACATTTTCTACATCCTGTTCTGCAGTTATTTCAAATCCTTTGGTGAAGCTTGGACAAAGAAGACAAACAGGCGATTGTGATTTGGATCTTTGTTGGTTTCATTTTCTTAAAGTAATATTTACCCCATACAGTAATATAACCCTATACAGGTTCTTTTTAGGGGTTTTTTTGATAAATGGGAAATGGGCTCAGAAATCTCGGACTCTGCTCTTAAATGCAGGCTGAGGCTGAGGCTGGCCCCGCTCTGTGTTTGCTCAATATGCTCATTTTAAAATCCAGTTTCTACAAGTAAGAAAAAAGATCCCTGTACTACACAGACCATGAAGGTTTTTTCCTGTTAATTGTCTTCTATTTTTATTTCACTTGGATCATTTCACTGCTCTGGCACTTGTTCTTTCAATCCAAGCTACTTCATAACCCAAATTAATTTCCTTACAAAGGAGAGGAGAAATGGGACTCTGTAAATAAGGTTTTGCACAGGCAGGTTCCAGCTTGCAGTGTTATTGCTGGCTTTGTAATGGCCTGTTGTTTAAATTTTAAAAAAATTAACTTACAGTGTTTGGGCTTTTAATTATGCAGAAGAATAATTTTAATGCTGTAATGTCATTATGCTCCAGAGCACACATTAGCCAAGCCATTGGCTTTGGCAACACTGAAACAAGGAGTTCTCAAGTCATGTAAAAGATGACTTGAAACTCGGATTTCTATTAAAAGCTCATGGCTTCAAAGAAAGCACAAAGCTCTCCAAGTGGTTTTTGTGCTTTACCCCTGATTTAATGATCCCGAACTCTTGCATTTCTCTGCCAGCCTTCTTTTCAGCAATAATTTTCCAGTTCTTTCTTGGAGAGAGGAAGAAAGATTGAAATAACATCATCCAAGGCTGCCTGCTAATTCAGGAACGAGGAACAGCATGTCTGCCATATGCATTGGAAAATCCATATGCTGACCCTCAGGAGCAAGGAGAAAGGGTTATATTGTTGTGAGGTTTTTGGACTAAAGGCCGAGAGATTTTTTTATGCTCTCCGCAGTTAGGATTAAACCTGGGATAAGGGAAACTTCTCAACCGTGTGCTGGTAGCTGTGAGCTCTGTGACTTTGAGCAATATTTTTTGGAGGTTTTCAGCAGAATGGTGTTTTTATTACAGAGCAGCTTGGCCACAAATCATTCCCCTGCTTTCCCTTTAAAGGGATCTGAGCTGGGCTGGCTGGGACAGTGCTGGGACCTCTCGGGTTAATGTTATTCCTGCAGCAGTTCCTCCTGCATGTCCTTTTCAAAGCTATAACCTGGCCTGCCTGGTTTGGGGATTGAGACCTTCATCTCCTCCTTGCCCAGCTGGGGCAGCACTGCTGGGGCTCCTGAGTGGATCCTGTATTTTGCACTGGTGGTGGCAGCATCTTGGGGATGAGCAAAAGGAGTTGCCTGTTCCTGCAATATTTTACAGGACACACCTTCTGTCCGGCAGTCAGAGAAACCAGACTTGGATTTTTTGTTCTGTTGAGTTCTGTGGTGAGAAAAAAAATATATTCAGACCCTTAAACATCTTTATCCTGCAGCAGTTCTTTTTTTTTCAGCTCAACAAAAAACTTTGTCAGTGTTTGCAGGGAGACGCCAGAGCTGAGTTGATCCTGTGGGGATCCAGGGGAACCTCCACTCCTCCTTTTGCACTGGCATTAGATCTCTACCAGATTTCCAAGGTCAGAGGATTCTACTGGAGCACCCTTGTATTTTACACTGAATTCTGCCTACTCTGGACACCCTCACAGTGAAGTTGGCAGCTTTAGTGGTTCAGTCTCTGTGTCTGTGAGTCACCGGATCATCATTCCCTGCTCATCAGCATCACTGGTTGTGCATTCCTGTGAAATGGGGAAGATTTGGTGGGTTTCAGAGCATTAAACCACTGAGCAGTGCAGGATGTTGTACCCAGGGATGGTTTCTTGCTGCTGACCGTGTTCCTGGTCTGAGTATCTGCCCGAAGGAGACACGTTCCCCCTGTTCTCAGGGCACAGGTTGTGTTCCTGTTCCCTCAGGAATTTTTGCGTGGAGTGTTTAGGACAGGCAGAGCTGTTAACCTGCAAGGGGCAAGAGCACATGCTTTTTAAGGTAATTAATTCCTACTCATCTGCTCTACAAGGAGAAAAACAGATTATCAAGAGAGGACCTGGGCGCTCCGATCTGCACTAAAAACATCACCCTGGCTAAAACTCATCAATGGCTGTTCCTGTTTATTAAATTCTGGGGTTTCTGTAGCTACAGTGAGGGACCAACAGTTTCCAGGCAATGAAACAGGAAAAGTGTTGTGTTGGTGAAGTGTAATTTCTGCAGAAGGTGCTACCAGAGACCTGAGGCCTTTGATGTCACCATTCTATCATGGCTATTATAAGAAGCAAAGAGGAAAACAAGAGACTGATGTGTGTCCCAGACAGAACTCCTTGGAACACAGGAAGCTGAAAGAACTTAATACACATGGAATTCAAAGGCTGTTTCTTACAGAGCTGGTTTATGAGACATATTTCTGTATTAAGTAGCCCAGCTGTGGCAAGTCCTGGAGTTTCTGAGCTGGGGAAGCTGTAACAAGCAACTTGGGCTGTAATTGGAAATACCTTGGAGAAATTTCTCCAGCACCGAAACCTGGAGAGGCAGAAACATAAACCAGGTGTCGCCTTCTCTTGATTTGCTGCCATAACCACTGGAATATATTTTCTTTTCCATGAGCTGGAGGGCGATGGTGAATCTTTGCTTTGGTTTTTCATGGCATGTTGGATAATAAAATAAAAATATAAGAGCTGGCATTAATTAGGCTTCACAGTTGGCACCTCATCAGAGAGGAGAGGCCTCGTGTCCTGTCGGATGGGCCGTGAGCTCACGGGTGGTTAAAATCCTGTGGGAAGATGTTCCACTGGGGAATGTGATACAGCTGGAGAAACGGGCTGAGGGAGCGTCGGGCCTGCTGAGCAGATCCCTGCAGTGGTGGGGTTATCACTGGGAGTGGTGTCTGGGATAGTCTGGAATTAAGGGTTTGTTCCTCTTTCCAGTCCTAAAGTAAATCTGTGTTGTCACTCCTGTTATCTCCCTTGGTTTTGTAAGCTGTGATAAGAGCTCCGAGTGTTGGTTTGGTTTCTGGAGTCCCTACTCAAAAGGAATTAAATGAGCTGAAAGCAAGGTCTGGAAGTGTGAATAGTGACAAAAGTGAACCTGCATTTGGGCAGAAATTAAACTGTTGGAGAGCACATGAAGTTGCTCAAGTTGGAGACAGGAAAATTGAAAAGAAGACCAGAAGTGTCTGGAGTTGTTCATCTCCAAGAGCCAAACTGAACACATTACTTTGTATTTCCCTACGGGTGGTTAGATGAAACTCTGTGAAACTCTGTCTTCAGATGAGTAACACCGCTGTCCTGTTGGATCTGGGGTTTGGGAAGGTTGGCACCCAAACTCACATCAGTGCAATTTCTCCTCTGAGCTCCTGCAGCAGAAATGTGAACTTGACAGAAAAAAAGAAATCTGGTGTCAGCTATTTTAAGAGGCGGGGGGGAAATTGAGCAACGTCTCCAGAGATCTCTGGAGATCCATCCTGGGGAGCTCCAAAACATGGTTGGGGGTTGCTCCAGCTGCAGAACCCCTGGGCTGATGGAAGTCGTGGGATTTAAGGCAAGACTCATTCAGGAGGCTTGGCAGGATTGCAGCCTCTACAGAGCTAACTTTTGCCAAAAAAAGGTGGAAAAAATGTATGCTTGAGCAGCAGTAATGTTCACATCCTGACAGCTGAGGAAGGAAACACCCCGGATCTTTGCCAGCCCCAAATCCATGATCCCTGAGTTTATTTCTGTGCGGTTAAAAATGAAACGTTATTTTACACCATAGATGGTTTCCATGGTTTGAGGGGAGTGAAATTCTGTCAGATTAAAAACTTTGGGATTAAATTACTTGGCTCAGGCAAAACTGAGGTTGTCGCTTTGCAGACCTAATCCTTTCTTGGAGAAACCCCTGGAAGTGTGCAAGTGACATCACCAAACCAGAAGACTGAAAACAGCACTTTAAAAAGTGCTCAGTTTTCACTGAATTTTTAGCAGGTTTTGTGACGGACAGAACTGGGGAGCCTGGCTTAGATCTGTGCTGAATTCCAGCAATTACCACGTGCATGGACACAGATGATTCCCAGCCTTGGTTTTACCCCAGGATAGTGGGAATAACTGGGCTGTTCTTGCCAAGGTGCCAGGAGCTGCTGGGAGCAGCAGTAAAGGCTGATCCCAGTTGTGGGACACAAAGCCGTGTTGCAGTCTGGGCCCGCTTGGCTCTTCCTCTTCCCTCCTCTGAGCCCCAGGAAATTTGGGATTTGTGCTGGGGCTCTGCTCAGCCCTTAAAGCCTCTCCATAGGCAGATGCAATGGATGGGTTGTGTGCAGGACCTGGAGCTTGGGAAACCTGGGTGATTTTTCCAGCCATTGGTTCTGTGAACAAGGAGATGATGTTTGAATATTTAAATAAGACTTTCCTTTTTTAATTAACTTTGGTTTTGGGGTGTTCAGCCTGAAGGTAAAAGTCTTTGATCAGCGTCAGTAGCTCCTGTTGCTCTTTGGGCTGGGGCCTGGATGTGGTGATTCCCACGGGAATCTGCAGATGCTCTGCAGATCCATGATCACCCTCCAAAGAGGGGAACACTCTGGAGAAGCCACAGAAGCTCATGTGTGTCCTTTGGGGCAGCGGGAACACAGCAAATCCCGTTTGCTCCATGCCCTTAGGAATAGAGTTGGCTGTTACTAACTCTTCTTATTTATCCATAGTGAAGAACTTTTCAAAATTGTATTTTATTGTGATAAAAGAAATGCACACTGGGTTTTTCCACAGTATCTGCTGGAAAGCAAAGGCCAGAGCTGGAAATCTGTTTGCAGTAAACTTCAGTCACAAAATCAATCCCATTTACACTCTGATAACTGGGAATCTGTGCCTGGGATCCAAATTTAAGCTGGGAACAGTTGCCACAAATTAGGAGCAGATTGGATTAATGGGTTTGTCTCCTTAATATGTTAGGGAAAACATGATTGGAGTAAATCAGTGTGGATCTTGGGAATACTCTGTGGTGTTTCCATTGACTCAGTTGGCCAGGGAGATCATTAATGGTGGAGTTATGAACCTGCTTTTAAATTGAAATATAAATCTGGCTCAGAGCAGTGCTGCAGGATTGAAGGAGTTTCTCTTTTGGATGAGATACTGGAAATTTCAGCTTGTTTATGGTTAATATTATAATGATGTTAGAATTCTTGAGAAAAATATGTTGAGAACAGCCTTCTCTCCCAGCCAGCATCTCATGTTTCCAAAAACTTGACTTCCTGAGGGTTTTTTTCCCTGTATGATCCTCGTGCTGTTGGCAGTGACCTCCTTGCTACCCAAGTGCCATTTAGAGCTTGAATGAGCAACTTGTAAAACAATTTCTATGTTTTAATGTCATTCTAATGATTGTTATTGCTGCATTCAAAGCAAAAGTGGTTAAATCAAACTGAATCCTCCACAAGGCTGCAGCTGCTTCGTTTTCCTGTGCCTCAGACCAGCCCCTGAGAGGGAAGCTCATCACCCATGACCACATCAGCTCCCTGCCATTCAGTGTTGTAACAGATGCACATTTACATTGCAGCCCAAACTGCTGTAACTGCACCAAAGACCTGGAAGAAACCAAAAGACCGGACCCAAGCCACTGAGGAGGTGACAGAGGCAGAAACAGAGGTGAGAGGGAACCAAAGTCCTGCTTTAGCCAGATTTAAAGATGGTATTCTTCTCTTGAAGTTGTACTTTGGAGACATTGCTTCCTCGTTGTCTCACGGGATCCAGGGCAGAGTTTTGGGGAGGAACTCTGGTATTCCTCAGCATCCTTTAGGTAACAGGTGTCAGTCTGCTCCCATTTAAAGCTCTTAAATTTTCTTTGGGTTTGCCTCATTTAATGGCTGATAGTCACAGAATCACAGACTGGTTTGGGTTGTGAGGGCCCTTAAAGATTCATCTCATTCCATGCAATGCAAGGGACACCTTCCACTAGAAGGTTCCAGTAAACTTCTGCCAGCCTCCCAGCAATGAGGAACCCCTTTCAGTGAAGGGTGAGGGAAAAGTGGGTTTGGATCCTTCAGCACTACCCCATTTTGGTCCCAGGCCACCATCCTGACATTTGGCAGGTTCTTCTGCACAGGGATATCATGGCAAAGAATAGTTCTCCTGATGAGCAGCTGATGGAGAAGCTGACAGAGGAAAATGCTGCAGTTTTCAGGCAAAACCACCTCAAGAGTGATTAGATGAGTAAAAGAAAACCTCCCTTGCTGCTGCTCTGGTAGGGATAGTGCAGCAGGGAGTTGTGCTTAATATCCTGGGTCAATATGGGGTTAGAATCAATCAGAAAGGGAGCAAGAGAGTAGAAATGTAAAAGTTCAGATTGCCCAGTGTGTGGATAAAAGATGAGATTGGTCAGATGTGATGCAGAGCAGGAGAGCAAAGGGTGTTCACTGGGGCTGCACCAGCAGGTTCGTCCTCCACATCATCCTCCCCTGGAGGAGTCGTGTCTCCTGCACCACCCAGCAGTTCCACTGAGGAATTCTTCAGAGAATTCCCTTGAAAAATCTCCAAGAAGTGTTTTAGGATGTGGTGCCATCAGGTGAGGAGGTGAAAGCATCGGGAATCTTTTCCAGAGCCTCGTCAGTGAAGTTATTCCTTTGTTCAGTTCTAAGATGTGCTGGGATTTCTCCCGGGAGAAGCGCATTCCGACGCCTCCTCGTCTGAATGCACAATCAGGCTGTGTCCTTGGAGAGCTGTAAAATTAACAGCCAAGGAAACTATTAATGTTTTTTCCTGAAACCGAATGCTGGAATTGTGATTGGGTCTTACATTGCCTTCCTTAGTGGGATCTGCTCCAGTTGGCAGTGGGCATTTAAAGGAAGAATCCCCCAAAAGAAGCACCATGTGCCCTTTAGCATCCCTCTATCATGGACAGCAGGAGAAGAGGAAAGCAGAGTTGTCTTTCCAAGCTGGGATTGCTCATGGCTTAACAGTTCCCCTCCATCCAATCCCATGGGGATTTCATGGGCAATGCTGAGTCTTTCCAGTTGCACCATTAATTATCAGTGGGTTATCCATGGGAATGAGCTGATGAATCACCCAGTGGCTCAATGTGGTGTTCCATATCCCTGTGTAAGATGCATTTGTATTCCTGCTGTTCCCAAAAATGCTGTGTGAATCCATGAAGAGCTGTTTCACGTGCATTGAATTTGTCAGGGTTTTTCTAATGAAACCTCTGCTTCTGTCTGCTCCAGCCGAAGGAGGAGGAAGAGGAGGAACCTTCAGGGGACAAAGTACTTGAATCCGACCAGGAGAAAATGAGCCATGGGCTTCAACCAGAGAGGGAACCCTTAGAGCTCAAACCAGTGAAACCCGTGGAAGAGAACGGGGAGCAGGAGGCAGAGCCGGTGCGAAACGGTGCCGAGAGCGTCTCGGAGGGCGAGGGCACTGATGCCAACTCCGGCTGCATGGAGAGCTCTGGAGAGGGGCCCATGTACCAGTGCAAACCAGGTAAGTCCTGCTGCTCTCTGCTTCTCTGCCTCCCTCCTGTAAGGGCTCCTGACACCCTTGTGTCATCCCTACAGATGTTCCCATTGGGGCTGGAAGGGGATTCAGTGTTTGCCATGTGCAACTCTGCCGAGATCTGCAACCCAGCAGGCCCTGAGAGATGTCCCAAGGGGGAAAAAAGGGAAAATTGTTCTTGTCTTGCTGATCATGGTCAAAAGAAGAGAAAATCCCTAATTCCTTGAAATTTTTGTGCATTTGGATGCTGGCTGCAGCATGGTGGAAATGGCGGAGGGTTGATTGCCGTGTGATCGACAGCTGGAAACCATCCAAGAAAATTGCACATAAACCAATGTACCTCTGAAATAAAGAGGTGGTTAAATAAGAAATGAAAGTGCTCATTGGGTCCTAAATACAAATATGTGTGTTCATAAAGATTTAATTTCCTGGCAAAACAGTTGCGTGGATCTTTGGATTTCTACAAAAGTAAGGAAAAGAAACAGTTTGTGGTTTTCAATCCAGGCACTGTCCAGCTCAGTCCCATTGATCAGGGTATAGGATATCTATAGAGTGGTTTTCTTGTTTATGAAGACCTAACCTTTCTGTTATTTATGTAGATCTTGTAATTTGTAGACCTGAAGCTCAATTAATCCACTTCATTTAGAGAGAACTTGAGACCAACTTCTCAGTTGCTCCCAATTTTTAAGCAATTTCTTATTCAAGTGAAACTCCCTTCAAATAAAGTAGTCATTTTTTTAGGAGACCAGAAATTAAAGAGTATAACAATAATAAGGAAGGACCTGGAGAACCTGGTGGACAAGGATCACCACCATTAAGGGACTCCATTGCAGTGGTTGTTTCTGCACTACTTTGTTCTGACAAAGACCTCAGTTGCTTTGGTTTTATTAATTCAGCACAATGATATCGTGTGGGGGAAACACAGAGGCCTCTTGAAAGCTCATCACACTCAGGGTACCTGACCAGTTCACTACCTAAGCACTTCCTGAAATTAATCCATAATTCATTGGCTGATGAAGTCAGAACAACCCAATTGGGTCCAGATGGCCTTTCACTCAGCTGGAGGCATTGGATTGATCCCTGGGAAAGCAACATACATCAGACTTGTGCAGTAGTCCTCGATTTTGGCTCTGCTCTTTTTAGAAAGGGGAATTTCTGCCTTTTGGAGGAATTGCGTGCTCACCCTGCATTGGGGATCCTTCCTGTGACACTGCCCAGGTGCTCTTCACATTAAAACAACTCGTTGAGAACTTTCCAGAGGAAGGAAACTACACGTAAACTGCTTGTTATTGTGTTGGAGCTTTTCCATGCTAAATGACAGGTGCAGTGGGCAGGCCAGGAATTCCAGCCAGGATCCAGCCAAACCATTTCTGCACCCCTGTATCCTGAAGCTCTGTAGAAAAAAACTGCATAAAGAGCTAAAGTTTGCTTCTGTGTATTTTCATTCCCAGTTATTAAAACCCATCATTGGAGTAAGTCTCTGCTCGTGGCCTCGGAGGGGGTGCAGATGGTGAGATCCCAGAGATCCAAAGCCAAGGGTCAGGGAGTGAAATAAAGGAATAATAAATACCTGGAGGGCTGCTGAATGCTGAGTAACGCAGTCTGACGTGAGGGAGATCCAAAGGCAGCATCTCATACAGATGTTTTCCTTCAGAAAAACATGTTTTCTTCCCTAATTTGAAACAAACTGTGTGGCCAGTGCTGAAAATCCCATCTCCAGGCCACCAGAGGCTGACTTTCCTTGTACGAAGGTGGCTGTAGGTTTATGCTGTGGTTTGCATCAGGCAGGGTCCTCAGCACCCAAAAAGCCCCACATAAAATAGGTGGAAAGTCGTAATTCCCAGATCATGGCCTGTGATTGTGGCTTCTCTTGTTTCTCCTTTTATCTCCAGCCTGGTTTGTTGACATTGGTTTCCTTGGTTTCACATTTTCAGAGGGTGTTTTTGTTCCGTGCTCTGCTCCCCTTGACTTCACGTTTATGACTCCCTTTTACACCCTTTGACTTCTGCATTTGCACGCAGAAGCAGTGACTTGTCCCCGTTCCACCACATCCCACAGAAGAGTGGAAGTCAAAGTCAGATACATGGGTTAGAACTGGAATTAGTGCCCAGATCTGGGTGTGGTTGCTCTGGACCTGGCTCTGCACTCCCCATTGTTCATGTCCCTTTAATGTTACGTGCGTTGCTCTCCTCTCTCCCTTCAAAATGTAAATTAAATTAAATTGAGACTTCCCAGGCTGGTGCAACAGCCTTGTCCCTTTGGATTTACCAGAACCACATCTGGGTGAGCAGAGGGTTTGTTTCCTGTGACTCTCAGGGACTTCTCTCCCTATAGAGCAGTGGAAGCCCCTGGACCCGGAGGGGAAGAAGCAATACGACCGGGAATTCCTGCTGGATATCCAGTTCATGCCTGCCTGTATTCAGAAGCCCGAGGGGCTGCCTCCCATCAGCGACGTGGTGCTCGACAAGGTGAGAGGAGAGCCCATAAAACAGGTACGTGCAGGGATTTGATATAAAGATCCCTAATGCCTCATTCCTGAACCGTTTCCATGCTGGGTTTGGGTGGGAACTGAGAATAGTTGGTCTCGTCACAAAATTCTACAAATAGAGGTTTTGGTGCCTGATGAATGTGCACAGATGATTAGAAACTGATGTATTTTTGATGGTCTTTATGTAGATAAAATTATACCAGGTTGTTATTAAAATTTAAAATGACCCAGCCGTGAAGAGCTGTGGATCCAAACAAGGCTGGATGGAGAGACAGTGGCTTTTATTAGATCAATTAAAAAGCAGAGAGAAGCTTTTGGGCAAACTGTTTTTTGATCTGAAGCAGTTTCTTCACTATTTATTAGCTGATCTAATAAAAGATCTTTAAGAACTCCATTCTCAGGCAGTTTCAGGATTTCTCTCCAGCCTCATCTCAGAGCTCACTGTCTCTGCTGGAGGTGTGGGCTTAGTGAAACATTTGGGATTTCTGAGTGCTGACACCGAAGCCTCATTCTGCTCTCACAGAGAACTGGGGAGTTCCTTGGCTTTGATGGAACCACAGCAGAGTCACTCTTGAGACTCAGGGGTGTGGGTGATCCTTGTGTGCAGAAACATTTCTGCTCTGAGTTTCATACACAGCCAAATCGTAAAACGCAGCTTTATTCCCCAAATTATTTCACCTTACTCCTACTTTCTCACTGTTGTTTCTCACTGTTTTGTGTTTGAGCTTCCTGGGCTCAGTTGCCCATCTCTCATGTTGGCACAAAAGCCATTGCTTTGAGGGAAGGTGGCAGTCCCATGCTCCTGAACCAAGACAGGCCCATGTTACCATGATTTTATCCTCCATAATTCCTGTCACCCTTGAAATGTTTCTGAACTCTACCTGTTTCCTCAATAGTCTCCTGAAGAAGATCTATTTTAAATTAAATGCTTATTTTTAGCATAAGTGTGGATGCCTAAAAGTTGAGCAGTTTGTTAAAAGCTTTAATTTGGATGTTAATATGACCGTTAGGGTTTAGCAGGTGTTGTCTGTAGATTGCATGACCTCTGGTAGCTCAGCACCCCTGAGCAGCCCCTGTTTGTGTGCTCTGCTCACGGCGCAGGTCAATCAGCCGAAATTGCCGCTGAGGACTCTGGACCCCCGGATCCTGCCACGAGGCCCCGACTTCACGCCAGCCTTTGCTGATTTTGGGAGGCAAGCCCCTGGGGGAAGAAACGTATCTGGAAGTGTGAGTTTACCCCAACTTGCTCATTTAAAAACTGGCCTTAACACTGATGAAGTCCTTCCTCAGGCTTTTGGGCCTCTTCCGATGCGCCGGTCGTTCTCGTTTTGTCAGGATGAATGCAGGGGTGATGTTGGCTTGGCTGACAAAATGTAGGGAAATTGGAAGCAGTTGTGGATGTTTGTCATGGTAGGTGTTGTTGGGGAAGGGTTCAGTCTCCTTCCTGTTTCCCTGTGTGAGAGGGTGGAAGCATTTCCACACCAGGACCCGGCAGTCGCATGTGCGGTCGCGCGTGTTCGTCGTACAAACAAACCCGGCGTCAGTGCGTCAGCCTGGGGGGCTCTGCTGCAAAATCCACCAACAGAGCAAAGCAATTTTACTAACAAACAAAATACAGCCAGTGCTTGTGTGTTTCTGCTTTCTCTGTGCGTCCATGTTTTGCTTTGGTCACTTCATTCCTTGTTTTCCCACCTTTTCCACTGCTTTTCGTTCACTTTCCCTTCTTCTCCCTGTGTCTGGCTTTGCCCACACTCTGAAATCCCTCTGTGAGTTCTTCACTCGTGCCTCTGCCACATCTTTTCCTGGGGCACAGGAGCCCCAGCATGTGCTACCCTGTCAGTGCCACTGGAGGAGGACCCTGCCGCCGTTAGGGGCAATCACTGATTTTCAGCTATTGAGATGCTTCTGCTGTGTCCATCTGAATGTGTCTAATGACACAGCCATCATGGAGCTTTCAAACCTGCTGGTTCCAGAAGAGTTCCATTGAGTCACCCCAACTTCCAAGTGTGCAGGTTTCCAGCAGTCAAACCCAGCGATTTTGGGTCAATGTAATATTTCTGGTTTGGGAGCAGCCTCGTGGCCCGTGCCTCAGTTACGGGGTGCCAACTGTGTCTTGGAGTTACCTCAGTGCCACAGTTTCTCTTGGAGCACCACCTGGTCCACAAAACCTTGTGAGGTCGCCAGTGCTTCCTGCGTTTGGGACGCAGGTTGTGCTGCGGCGCCTCCTCTCCTGTCATGTCCTGAGTGTGCCGAGCCCCGCGGCGTCTGGGTAACGCGGCTGTCGCTCTTTGTCTCTCCACAGGCCTGCAAAGTGCAGAGCACCCCTGGATTGCCCTCCCTGGCTCGGTGCGGGCCCCCAGCATGCCCTCTCTTGGTCTCGCCTCACCCACCATTGAGGAACCTGCCGATAGGGGTAAGCCAAATCCCCCCCTCTCCCCCCAGACTTTGCACCTTTTTGTAGAGTTGCCTTTTTTCCCCAACACCCACTGTTGATAAAGAACGACTGGCAGAAAACTTTACAAAAAGGTGCAACCTTGTTTAAAAAAACCGAAACAAGACTTGCATTGTACCCCTCTAGGCAGTCTTCAGTGGTGGGTGGGACATCACCAGCTGAGGGCATGCTGGGACGTTGGCCTGAGCGGGATCCGCGAGGGTCTGCACTTTGCAGACCTGTGGAAAGGGGGAGAAAAGGTAAGTCCCGCTTACCCCGTTCATTTGGAGCATTCAGCACATAACATACATCTTACATTTGCGCCTTTGCAGAGCAGAGCCTCTCCTTGCCTTGTTCTGGAGGAGGGCTGGAAGGTGACCTGGTTTAACCAGCCTGTCCTCGACACCGGTGGTTGTAGGATCAGAGGGTTCTGAGCCCCAGCAATGCCAGACATTCCCTTCTCGTGACGCATGGCACTCCCTGCGTGTGCGCTGCCTGTCCCCAGCCATCCCACCTCTGCACAGGCCATGCCATGAACCATCAAACCACTGCCTCTTCCTTGCCCCAAATAACGTTGAGAGCTCAGCGCTAACCGCTTCTGGCACGTTGAGAGTCTTTTGTTTCGCTTCCTTGGCTTTTGTCTTTGTTTCCCTCTTTTTGCTTGAATGTGTTGTGTGACTCTTTCTGGCACTAACCAATGTTGCGTCAGACAGCACCGAGGTGGAGCTGCACAGGAGCAGAATGCAGCTGGGAAGGCTCTTGGTGTAGGCAGGGTTAGGTGAGCATGGCAGGTGAGGAGATGTAAACTCAGAGATGGTGGGCTGGAGCAGATGGGTCTGTCCCTTTGTTTGCTTTGTCCTTCCTGAGGTGATGGAAACTGAAATCACCTCAGTTCTTGTTCCCAAAAGGCACAACCTCTCCCAGCCATGGAAGATCAATTTCACTGTCTGCATTCGAAGCCTCTTATAGAGGGAAAAGCATTTCCTTAATTCCTTGGATGGTTTCTAAAGTATTTCTATGACTTGAGGCCTGAGTGGGAGCACCAGGTCAGTCTATGCTGCTGTGAATCTTTGGATTATCTGCAGGACTCTTGTACCTTGACGCTTTCCCATGTCTTCCTTCGGAACAGAGGTCATTCAGATTAGTGCAGGAACACCTGGTAATTGCCCCATGCCCCAGACCCATCATTATTTACAGGAAGCCAGGCCTGAGCTCTGGTACCTCTTTAACTTGCTGTATAAATCTGGAGTCAAAAACCCAAGACCCCTAGACCATTTCTGTTAAAAGTTAGATCCATCTATTATTTTATTACATCTTCTGTTCACTGAATGAAAACCTAATCACACAGTTTGAACTGAGTTTATTCACAGATATTAAAAACGTACAGTCTCAAACAAAGTCTTTGTTGTGTTGATGCCTGAAAGGTCTGGGCTCAAAGGCAGCCAGATGTGAGGAGGTGACATGTGACATGCTGGTGCTCCATGCATCCTTCAGTTTTCCAAGACAGTCACCTCCTTCAGGGATGGGTGTTTGCTAAAAAGGACCATTTGCATGGACCCGTGCCTGAGGAAGTTCCGTGCCCGAGGAAGTGCTGGCCTCTGTGACTCGGTCCCCGTGCATTACAGCCTGGCGTGTTTGGGAGGTCCTTCAGACCAGAGCTGCCTCTGTGCAGGAGATGGGGTGGCTGCGGGTCACCTCTCCTTGGCTTTGCCCCTGCTCTGGGGGGAATGAGCTAAAAGGTTTGTGTTTTCAGGGCACACTCCAGCCTGGCTCTGATTACAGAGCTATCCATGGGCAGGAGGTGTGTGGTGAGCTCAGGCACTCGTGGCTGTGGGCAGTCAGTTTTCTGTTGCGTCATTGTATGTTTTTTCAGCTGGAAGGAAGCCTCTTCTCTCCAGGTCTGCAGTGTGGAAAGAGCCTGGGCAGCAGAACTGTGTAACACCAGAGGTGGTGTGTGAAGGCAGGGCTGCTGTCAGGCCTTGCTGTGCCAGACCCATGTCAGTCCAGGCTCAGGGTGGGAACACAGAGGGGTTATAGGGACAGATCAGGGTCTGCTTTAGGAAGGTGTCTGACACACAAAAACATCCTGAAGGCTCCCTGTTCCACTGTTGTTTTCTCAGGAGTGATCAGCTGGTGCAGTTGCGCTACAGGTGGTCAGGCTTGATGATGATCTTGGAGATCTTTTCCAAGATAGACGGTTCTGTGAATTACAGCATTCATAGGGCTTGTGCCATGAAAAGCAGTTTGAATAATCTGCTGGGCTATTTCTGTGCGTGGCAGGGGATGTGAACAGGGCTCTTTGTAAGTTGAGAGGAGCCCAGTGACAGTCTGCCCCTCAGAGACCTCTCCCAGGCATCGCTGGGCACACGGAGCAGGTCATGGCATGAGGTCATTTGTGGTTCTGATTTTTCTAGATCGGATAAATTTTAGCCTGATAGCAGCTGCTGAAAGTTCCCAAGGGAAGAATTCTTGGAAGGCTCTTTCTCAGGACAAATCTTTGTAAACAATTGCTCTTGTTTTTCAGAACAATTCTATGTAGATGTGCCTTTGTGTTTCTCTAAGCTTGACCAATGGAACCAGAGAAGTGTCAGTCCTATGGACCAATAACATACCTCATGTGCAGCATGTTATAAAAGGGCTGAATGGGTTGTAAATAAAGCCTTCTGATCTTTCTTCTACCTTGGAGTTAAGCTTCTTTGTTTCATGTCCAACAGTGACAGTCATTGTCTTCTGACAATGTATCTTCCTCTGTTGCTGTTGCCCCATAATGAAGCCCAAACAAGAGCTCCAGCACCGCTGTGGTGATCCTGTTCATTTGCACGCATTTTCCCTGTCAAAGGCAAGTGTTCAACACCCTCTGCCTTTAAGAAGAATTTTGCCTTTCAGTAACCACAAACCCAGGTTTGTGGCTGATGTATGACATAAGAGGCACCAGCCAAGAGCCCTTTCCTCCTATTCATTGAAGCTCTTCAAGTAACTGCAGTGGTTTGGCCTTTTTGATGTTCGTTGAATCCCTTTGTTGAACAAAGCAGTCATTGAAGTGACCCATCTTCCATGAGTAGCTGCTGAGCAGATTAATTACTGCTGTGGGAAGTACTGGTTTTGATAATGGAGTTTTGCTGTGTTAATTTGTACTTGAGGTTGGCCATTTGTGATAAAATGAGTTCAGAAATGTGAAGGAGCGTGGGTGAAGAGCAACCTCCCAACAGCACCTGGTACCTCTAGTCCTTGATCAGAAGCCCCCAGATGATGAAGAGGAGGTTTGGGGGTGTCTTGTGCCCTCCCACTTGTACATCTGGTGAAAAGCTCCCTGGCTGTGGCAGGTTTTGTGCCTATTCAGGAGGAGCATCACATTACACAGGATTGCAGAGGTGCTTAGGCAGTTCCAAAGAACCTGATTCTCTTTCTTCTGTGAAACCACCCAGAGTTTGTCCTGTATCTGTTAGGATCCATAGTTTTAGAGTGTGGGAGCTGCAGTGATACTCCTTCACTGTGTTTTATGCAATTCCTGTCTCAAAACGGCTTTGTTGATAGCAGTCTCCAGTAAAACTTAACATTTCTGGCCGAGCTGCTAGTGTATAATTTTCTAAGTGCTTGGGATGGCATGTTTGAAATACACCTGTAAGGGCTGAATTCTTCCACACCTTTCTGTGATGTCTCATTTATGGAGTTTCTGACTCCCAAGAGGCACATTTGGCCAGTTGGGGCCAGTCCTGCCCCCCTGTAGCAGCACCCAGAGCGCCGCCGGGTTGTGTAGGCAGAGTTATCCTACTCTCTGCTGGGAAAAGCTGCCCAGAGAAAAGTGTCTGGTGTCTCCACGTTCCCTGTGAGCAGCCTGGGTCAAAGGGACTCCTCGTGTCCCAGCAGGCGTGCTGGTGGTCAGAGGTGCCGTCAGCGGGTGTTGGTGCTGCCCTGGAGTGTGTTACCCAGCATGAGCTTAAAGTGGGATATAACAAGGAATGTTTTTGTCCTAGTTGTTGAATGTTGGACCGAGGAGATCTCAGCCGGGCCAGAGGAGGGAGCCCAGGAAGATCATCACTGTGTGTGTGAAGGAGGATGTGCACCTGAAGAAGGCAGAGAACGCCTGGAAGCCGAGCCTGAAGAGAGAAAACCAAACGGAGGACCCTGAAAATGTCAAAACCCAGGTGAGAGCGTAAGTAGGTCTGAGGGTGCAGCAGCTGCACCAGATAATGGTAATTTGCCTTCCCTCTTGTATCAGACAATGAAAAAGGGCAATGAATTCCAGTTGGAATCCTAGCTTTCCCCTGCCTTAATGGTATTTCTTATATGTTTATTCTTGATCTGGTGCTTAAATGCCAGTCCTGTATATTAAGCAGAGAACACCAGACAACCTCCTATCTCTCTTCCAGGATTGTTTTCCTACTGCTGTTTTACCAGCATATTTCTGTCTCCTTTCTAAAGCAAAAAGCCCTACATTTCCAGCACAGAACTTGGTTTTCATCTCCTTTTAGACCACATTTCTGCCCTGAATCCTCAGCAAGACTGAGGTTCCTCTGTGAAATCCCTCAGTTGGTCCTGCCCAGCCCAGCGGTGCCATCTGAAACTCCCTCTGTCCTTCTCCCCTCCTCTCTTCTGTGAGGCAGTTGCTCTGGGAGGAGATGTTTTCCTGGTGGTCATGCTTGGAATTTGTAGGAAAAGTTGGGATGGTCTAGAAGGACACTGGAATTCTGTTATTGGAGCTAATGGTGGCATTGTTGACCTCATTATAATCCTGGATAGGAAAAAATAAAGTGCTTTTAAGTGAATTATAGGAGTGGTTGATTACCTCTGGCTGAAGGAGACAGAGGCCACTCCCTATTAATTTATATGTCACAGATTAAACTGATATAAAGAAGAGTGTTTCTGACAGGAAGGGCTTTGTGCCTCTGTTGCACTTGACAAAAGCACTTGGGTGTTTCCAAAACTCCTGCCCTGTAGTCTTGATCTTCTGCTGGCCAAGTGAGAACTGGGGTTGGGCTGTGCAGAAATGTGTGACGTGTCACTCAGCTTCCCAGACATTCCTACAGGATGTCTCCATTCCCCTGTACGAAGCATCCTGGCTCATTCCTGAAATCCACCTGCACCACTTGTGCCTGAACTTGCAGTGTTTCTGTCATTCAGGAGCTGTTCCGCAAGGTACGAAGCATCTTGAACAAACTGACGCCCCAGATGTTCAACCAGCTCATGAAGCAGGTGACAGACCTGACAGTGGACACGGAGGAGAGGCTGAAGGGAGTCATCGACCTGGTCTTTGAGAAGGCCATCGACGAGCCCAGCTTCTCCGTGGCGTACGCCAACATGTGCCGGTGCCTGGTGACGGTAAGAGCTGCCCGCGCACGGGAACTCCTCTGGGCAGGGCTCAGCATGGGCTGATGGGCAGTGACAGGAGCTGCAGAGAGCAGAGTTCAGTGTTAGTTTCTGAGTGTGAGTGAGAATAATTAATGTGGAGTATTGGTTTGTTGGCCGTGCCCAAGGTAGAGGGATTCGCTTGGAGCAGTTGCTCCACCTGGTTGCAAGATGAGTTATATTTGGGAAGTTTATGGAATCGCAGAAGCATGGAATAGTATAGGTGGGAAAGGAAACTTAAAGCTCTTCTCATTCCACCCCCTGTCATGGGCAGGGACAACTTCCACTATCCCAGATTGCTCCAAGCCTCGTCCAACCTGGCCTTGGACACTTCTGGGGTGTCCAACCACGGCTGCTCTGGGCACCCTGTGCCAGGGCTTCACCACCCTTCTGTGTCTGTCAGTTCCAGGGGAGCTCAAGTTGAACCAGGCTTTGAACAGATCATTCTCGGATGGTGAATGTGGGACAAAAGAGCCCCCTTTTCCCCAGGTCCTTCATGACTTGCAGTGAAGGAATATGGCTTCAGCCTTCAGCACAGAACAGGAGTGTTTTTAAGTAGGGGGTGTTTTTAAGGGATCCTATTGGTGGAAATGTAATTCATCCCCAGGCGGAGGTGGTGCCAGCCAAGTTTAGAGTGTGACTTTACATCTGCAGTGTAAAACTCCACTGGAAATCCTGATATGAGGCTTTACTATCACAACCTTGCGGAGCTGTGCAGCTCAACAGGAAGAGCAAAATAAAATTGTTATGGATAACCCCTCCTCTGTGAAGTTTATCCCTATTTCTTCTGATGTTTTTCTTCCTTCTCACTCCAGCTGAAAGTGCCCATGGCAGACAAACCTGGGAGCACAGTAAATTTCCGTAAGTTGCTGTTAAATCGCTGCCAGAAAGAATTTGAAAAGGACAAGGCTGACGATGATGTCTTTGAAAAGAAGCAGAAAGAACTCGAAGCTGCCACCACTGTAAGTGGTGTTTTTCTCCATAAGTTCTCAGAGCTCCCTCAGAAAATTATTTCCTTTTGAGATGGCAGTTGATTTGGGGGGATTTTGGAGTTGATACTTTGATTCTATCACTGTGCCTGAGGTTAATAAAAAAAATTCGCCTTGACAGTGAGTTTTTCCCAGCGTCTTTCTGGGCTTCAGCAGAAAAAGAGCGACCAGTGTCTATGAACATAAAACTGGGTCTTTTAAAGAGTTCTGTGCACTGGGGATGTGGTTTTGCAGAGCTGTTCTCCTGTTTCACAGCCAGAGGAGAAGACGCGGCTCCATGACGAGCTGGAAGAGGCCAAGGACAAAGCCCGGCGGAGATCCATCGGGAATATCAAATTCATCGGTGAGCTTTTCAAGCTGAAGATGCTGACGGAGGCCATCATGCACGACTGTGTGGTGAAGCTGCTGAAAAACCACGACGAGGAGTCCCTTGAGTGCCTTTGCCGCCTGCTCACGACCATTGGCAAGGACCTGGACTTTGAGAAGGCAAAGGTGGGGCGGGAATGGTAGCGAGGGATGAGGCTCTCTGGGCAGGGCTGGAAAAATGGGTGTGGAGTGTTTTTATTTGAAGATTTGTTTTTTCTTCAGGAATTTCCATATGGCATGATGAAATCATCCACTCCTCTGTGGGTATTTCATCATGACCTGGCCTCACTCTGTGCTCTGTAATAGATTCTGTATCATTTTCAACACTGTTCTCCAGTTGTCATTTCCAAAGATTTTATCCAAACACACAGCCCAGAAATGCACAATGTTTACTTTTTCCAAGCTGAATGTCCCTCTTCCTTTGTAGTTCCCAAAACATTAATATTTCCAGTTGAAGGTTTATGTTACCTACAAAAGCCACTGTGAAATGTATTGTTCACGTTAAATCTAAAACACCTTCATTAACCAGTCCAAACCCCACCTGAGCTTCAGGGGTGCCTGTGTTTTGTGTCATCCTTGTCTCCAGTTGTGCTGGGATGTGGTAGCCATTCTGCAACTGCAGCACTCCTGCATCCTCCTCCCCATTTTCCAGCAAATATATCTGTACCGTGGAGCCTTGCGCACTCCAAGAGCTTCTCTTGGCACAGACAGTCTGCTGCTCCTTCACAAAAACCAGGCTTGGGATGAAAAACTCGAGGGTTTTGCCAGGAATCAGTGGGACTCAGCTCTGGAATCAAATGGAGCTAATTGTGTGCAGCTGCCCCGGGCAGGGAGTTCCCTCTCCACTTGCTGGATCTCAGGGATCACAGAGGATCAATCCTGAGCCTTAATGGGAAGGAATTTCCCAGACTGTTCTGTGAGCATTGACCAAAACAACGTGGTCTATCAGCAGTCCCAGGCTAAACACCTCGTGCTGTGAACACAGCACCAGGCGTGGCACCAGCATGGGATTCAGTTTCTCCAGGTGCTTTGGGAAGAAAACCAGGTCTGACTTCCAAGCTGAGGTCAGGCTGACGAGGCCTGGGTGCTGTTTTGGTCTTTTTGAGCACTGTAAATGCCAACATTTTGGTGCTCTGCTGGTTCTGCACCCTTGAGCTGAAGCATGGTGAGGCACGGAGCAAGGGAGCAATTCCAGAAGCCTCTGTCCTGTCTTTGGGATTGGTTATTTCTGTCAAGACTTAGAGAATCCTTCTTAATGGAGTAGACATTTTATTATTTTTATTATATAAATAATCTATATAATATATATTATTATTATTCATTTTTATTGAAACAGAATTGTTAGTCATAGTTTAATTAAAACTTCTGAACAAAGTCCATTTCCCCATCATCCCTAACTCTGGAAATATTTGCTCCCAGAGCTGGAACTTTCCAAGGCAAGAAACAAATTTAAGTGGACTTTTTTGTTGTTTATTTCATTACAAGGTCAAGGGTTTAGCTGGTTTCTAGTGAAGAGTGGGAAATGTGTTTCAGAGCAGTGTAGGTAACTGCTCTGAAACTCCTGCTTGAAACAACCAGAAGCCCTATTTTGAGAAAAAAGGCTTTTTAGAGCTTGGTGAGCCAAATTTGGACGTAACAGGAGCTTCTCTGCTGATCCCCATTCATGTCTTAGTGTGAACCTATAGGGATTCCACCACATCACGATTTTCTGGATGAGAAGGAGTTTGTGGGTTTTTTTCCTACAGCTGAGCCGATTAAACTGTTCTTGCAGAGAGACCCAGAGATGCTGCTCAGTCTGGCCTAGCTCAGCTCAGGGGATAAACCATGAAATGATGTGTCTTAGGCTGGTTTTGTACCCATTTTGTTTCCTGAGCCAGTTTTTCGTGGGCTGACATGAGCACACAGCTGATTTGAGGAGGGGAAGCTCAGGTTGAGATATATTTTTGATGGATGTAATGTTGATTATGTACGTGCAGAGGTTGTAGATGGTTTGTGTAATTAAAAACCCAGAGAAGGTGTGTACCTGCACAGTTGTGCCTCATCTCCTGCACATGCTGCCCTGTGCACCCTCACATCCATCCTGGAGGAGTGTACAAGACCCAGCACTCACCTCTCTGGGGAACAGCCCTGTGTCCCCAATGTTTCTGGCACAGAAATCCAGGAATGCAGGACCCACTGGGTGCTCCTCGAGGGACTGTTTTCATTTTGCTAATTATGTTTTTCTTGTCTAGCCCCGCATGGACCAGTATTTTAATCAGATGGAGAAGATTGTGAAAGAGAGGAAAACCTCCTCAAGGATTCGGTTCATGCTTCAGGATGTAATAGACCTAAGGCTGGTAGGTCCTAGCTCCAGTGAGTAAAAGCATGAAATCATAGAAGCCCAGACTAGTCTGGGTTGGAAGGAACCTTAAGGATCATCTCGTTCTACCCCTGCCAGGGGCAGGGACACCTTCCACTATTCCAGGCTGCTCCAAGCCCCGTCCAGCCTGGCCTTGGACACTTCCAGGGATCCAAAGGCAGACACAGTTTCTGTGGGCACCCTGTGCCAGGGCCTCTCCACCCTCCCAGGGAAGAATTTCTTCTCAGTATCCCATCTGACCCTGTCCTCTGGCAGTGGGAAGCCATTCCCTCTGTCCCCAGTCCCTCTCCAGCTCTCTTAGAGCCCCTTTAGGCCCTGGAAGAGGCTCTAAGGTCTCCCTGGGGCTTTCTCTCCTCCATGTGAACACACCCAGCTCTCATGCCAGTCTGTCATGTTCCCTTCCACATCCAGGCTGGATAAGCTCTCATGCAAGAGGAGGGATTCACAGCTCAGGTGGGATGTTAGGGCAAGATCTGTTCCCCTTCTCCCCTAAGTCTGGCTGTTCAAAGCCAGGAAATGTCTCCATGTTGTCCTGTTGCCATGGTCAGCACATGTGCAGTGTAGGGGGTCCCCACACTGTGCAGGTGAAGAGGTGACCGTGGGTGGAACAAACCTTCCCAGCACCTGTGATTTCTCCCCCAGGGGAGGTGGTTTGGGTTGTGTGGAGGCTCCCATTTTTGCTGCAGGTAGATAATTACCCCCAAGAGCTGTAAATGAGGCTGCAGCAAGATAAGGAACAATGTGGTCATTCCAGTGCTGGAAGGTTCCAGCATGGCTGAAAAGACACATCAAACGAGGAAGATGTTTGTGCAGTGACAGCTGCTCCTCTCTGCAGGATTCCTGTGTCAGCCATCACCATTCCTGGAGTGCAAAGCACTGTCTTCACTTAAAATCAGTCACTTCTGGCTTTTTTTATTTTCAAGGTTTCATTTTTCCCCTCAAGCTTGGAGGAAAGGCTCCCACAAAGAGTATCAGTCGTAAACAGTGACAGCAGCTCTTCTCTTTCCTCTGAACCTTGAAAGAGAAGCTGGGAGTTAACATGTCCTAAATTCAGTCAGGTCTTCACTGCAGTCTCTGTACCTGAGTACAACATTCTGCTCTCTGCTGCTGGGATAACCATGTCCATAATGTGTCCCAGCTCCACAGGATTTTCTCCAGCCCCTCTAAGGCATGACAAGGGTGGGAGGATGAGGCCCTGTTCCCAGTGTTCAAGTTCCCAGTGTTTGATGCTCCCCTGGAAGTTGCCCTGAGCACATGTTTGGGATTTTTTGCTTCTTCCCCAGTGCAACTGGGTGTCACGGAGAGCAGACCAGGGCCCCAAGACCATCGAGCAGATCCATAAAGAAGCCAAGATTGAAGAGCAGGAAGAACAGAGGAAGGTGCAACAACTCATGACCAAAGACAAGAGGAGACCAGGTAAAGTAAAAGCCAAGTTGGCTGCTCCTTTCACTCATTTCATATCCAGCGGCCTTAGAGGGATTCCCACATAAAAGGAAAAAAAAAATCTGTGGGTTTTTTTCCTAAGTGTAATAAGCAAAGGCAATTGGGGCCTGATTTGGCAGAGGCTGGAAAAGGAACAAATCTGCCTTGAATTGGCTGTGGGGATTTTCAGGGGCAAATCTCATGGGTGAAAATAACCAACCACAGGCCAACAGTGCTTACACGTTCCATTCATGCAAACCATGTCTGATTTTGTGACGGGCTGCCAGAAATCTGTTCTAACAAGTTATTACTTAGGAGTCAGATTTGCCATCCATTCTCATGCACTGCAGAGTCTCATTTAAAGAGAAAAACATCTCATTTCAGAGTAACTGTGTTTTCTTTAGTTGTTAAAGTCAGGTGCTGACTCTGTGGCGTGTCTTGGCGTCACCTTAAACTGCTCCTGGCCCTCAAGGCACTATCTGAAGATGAATTTGGAGTGACTGGGAAAATGAAGATTGGGACAGAGCAGGGCAAGGAGAAAGTAATTTTGGGGATTCTTGAATACTGAGGATTGTAAGATGAAAGTGCTTTGAAAACAGGGTGTAAAGAAAATAGATACAGACTTTAATTATCCCAGAAGTGACACCAGGAGAAGGTGAGGAGCCTGGGAGTGCCTGAGGGGCTCTGTATCAGACCAGCCAAGCACTGCAGGAATTGGGTGAGTGAAGCTCTGGTCAGGGAAGGGATCTCCTTCCGTGAGCTCATGAACGTGCAGCACCCACAGGAATGCAGAGAATCCAGCCAGGAACCATCCCTTCCAGAAGCAGCCCTTGAAAGGAGTGAGAGCTGTTATGTCCAAGCTGTTCTGTGAGAACACAGGCAGGCAGGCTGGTTTGTCATGGCAGTGTGAAAGACATTCCTGAGCAGTTCTCTGCCAGTCAGAGCAGCGGGATGAGCTAAGGGTGGCTCTTTTTGTCACCCTCAGGTGTCCCACGGGTCGACGAAGGCGGCTGGAACACTGTGCAGGGGGCAAAGAACAGCAGAGTGCTGGACCCCACCAAGTTCCTTAAAATCACCAAGGTAGGTGCCAGCACAAGCCTCCTTCAGGGCAATAAAACACCTCTTAGTCCAGGAACAGCTGGGACAGTGTGTACAGGTCAAAACTTGGGGTTGGGACATTTTAAATCCTCAGAGTTAGTACTGTATGTAAATCAGGCTGCATTATCTTCTGGATGTTCCCGTTTTGTCCTGAGGGAAACGAGTGTGCAGACTTTCTTTCTCAGGTTCACAGTGTCCTTTTAGTAATCCAGAAGCTCTCACAGTGACAAAATCTGCATTTTATTCTGTGATGAAAATGTGAGCCAGGGTATTGTGTGACATGGAGATGCAGCACAGCACCTGTGTTCGAATTGTCTCAAGCACATCACCTGGGGATCTCAAACACCTGCTGGAAATCCTTGGCTGCCTCAAATTCTTGAGACCCTATTCTGATGCTGCTCCTCAATAAAACAGGGAGGCCACATCCACTTTGATGTGTCACAAACAGTAGCACTCCAGACTTAGGAGGCTCCAGTAGAATGGGAAGAGCTGTGTCTGCTTTTAGAGGTTTCACAGCTTGGTGTGGCATGGTTGCATCCCCCAGTGTCTGATAAACTGTCATGTTCATCCTCCACGTGAGCATCTTCCTGTTATTTCACCTTTAGACTGGTGGATTTGGGACAGTTTTCCAGGTTTCAGGCTGGACAAGTTGGAGATTTCTCCTTTGTCAAACTTCAGACCAGCTCTGAGTTTTCTTGCCAAGGAAAAGTCTGGCCTTTGCATAAATCACTGACCCCTAAATATTCCCTTGTCCCACTTAATGTCACTCGCCCTGAATTTTTACACTCAGTACCTGGACTTTTGGAGAGCTGTAAAGCAGGACCTGGACAGACTGCAGCCCTTGTGCAGATCCAATCAGTTTGTTCCTTATGAAAGTCATAAAACAGTCTCCAAAACTTCATTAGCAGGCGAAGTTCAGCCTCCTTCTGCCTGGGCTTACATCTCACCTGGGAAAAACCCTTCTCCTTTGTTCCATACAAATGGGGCTGGTTCCACAGCAGCTGCTTTGGAAGGAGAGAGGAGCTCCCCCGAGATCTGTGACAACCTCCTTGTCAATAAATTCTCCACTGAGCATTGTAAAATCAATGTTCTCTTCTTGCCAGAAACCATTTCTTCCCTCCAAGTTCTGTGACCTGTTGTCCTTTGCCCTCTGGATTGTTTGGTGCCTTGCAGATCCCCCAAAGCCATGACTGGAGAGTTGATGGACAGTGAAACTGCTGGTTTACACATCACAAACAAACTGAACATCTTTCAAATGTAGATATACTGAGCTTCAGAATTCCCAATAAAAAGAAGCTCCTGCTCACTGTAAATGTTTCTCACTGACATTTGGAAGAGGCTCTTTGTGATGCCCTTTGTTGTTCGTGTCCTCCATCTTGGGCCACAGTTTGGTCTTCCAAAAGTATGTAAAGTGTATTTTGGTGTTCACAAGACTGGGATTATTGCCAAAAAAATCTCCCATTTATTATTAAACTGTACAATTTGCCCTTGTAATTGTACATCCTGGTGTGTTTTACAGCCCACAATAGATGAGAAGATTCAGCTTGTGCCTAAAGCCCAGTTGGGCAGCTGGGGGAAGGGCAGCAGTGGTGGAGCCAAGGCAAGCGAGATGGGTAAGTCAGGATGGACCCTCACCCTCGGCTTTGCTGCCAAAGAGCACGTTCAGGTGGGGTTCACAGAACTGTAGAATATCCTCAGCTGGGAGGGACCCACAGGGATCAGAGCCCAGCCCCTGGCCCTGCACAGACACCCCAACAATCCCACCCTGGGCATCCCTGGCAGTGCTGTCCAAACACCCCTGGAGCTCTGGCAGCCTCAGGGCTGGGACCATTCCCTGGGGAGCCTGGGCAGTGCCAGCACCCTCTGGGGAAGGTGATCCAACCTGATCCTTTCCCTGATCTCCAACCTAAACCCTCCCCTGGCACAGCTCCAGCTGCTCCCTCAGTCCTTTCCCTGGTCACAGAGCAGAGATCACAGCTGCCCCTCAGGAGGAGCTGCAGCCCTCAATGAGGGCTCCCCTCAGCCTCCTCTCCTCCCCTCTGTGTGTGACCTCCTGACAAGAAGGGTTGAAGTGGGGCAGGACCAACCTTTTCCCTGCAGTTTTGTCCCCATCACTCTGGCTGAACTGCTCGGTGATGCCGAGGTATCAGCAGCTCCTGACCTTGTTGCTCTGCTCTGTGTTGTCTCCACGATCTCCAGACTCCTTGCGACCAAGTGCCACAAGTCTGAACAGATTTTCTGCCCTGCAGCCTCCAGTCTCCCCAGTATCTGCCTCATCTGCATCTTCAGAACTAGAATCTCGCAGGGCCTTAACGAGGTGAGTGTAGCTCCATTGCTCTTCACTGCTGCACTTGACACCCCCTGCTCCAGGCACCAGCACTTGGAAAGAAGGGAATTCCTTGCTTTTCCAGGAATGGCTGGATCCTTTTCCCCCTCTGAGTTAGCTTTGAACATGCCTGTATTTTATAATATAGGAAAGAGAGGTGCAATTAATTTTTAAAACCATTTTGATGAATGTTTTATTTTCCGCTTCACCCTTCAGCCAAGGGTAGTTGTGTTTAACAGATTAAAAACTCCTCAGATAAATGTAGTAATAAATAGGTTGGATTTAATGGCTGTGAATTCAGCCAGGTCAGGAGGTTTATTTATCCAGGAAAACACACCTAAAACCTGGCAGAAATGCAGCATAAAACCGTGTCTTCACCCTTCCCGGTAGGTTGACCTGCCTGTGCTCTCACATCCAACAAAAAACTGCAGAGCCTCTCTCCCACTCCAATTCCTTCAGGGCTGCAAGCACACCAGCTTGGAGCATGAAACCTTCAATATTTACCCTCAATATTAACCCTCAATAATTTATTAACTTTAGACACATCTTATAAATGTACAGTTCATTTAAAATGTCACTGGGTCTTCCTTCCAGTGCACACAAGCTGCTGAAGTGTTTTCCTTGGTTGTGTCTCTAATGTTTTCCCTCCTATTTCAAGTAAAACATGGGCTTACCTGGAAATTATCCCATTTTGGCATCGTTTTGCCCATCTTACTCATTAACACAATAGGAGAGATCATTGTCACCTGTTTTTGGGATGTATTTTTCAATAAATGGGTAAAAAATACAACTCTCATGGAATCACAATGTTTTGGGTTGGAGAGAGTTGAAAGATGACCCATTCCCACCCCCTGCCATGGACAGGGACACCTTCCACTATCCCAGGCTGCTCCAAGCCCTGTCCAGCCTGACCTTGGACACTTCCAGAGATCCAGGGGCAGCCACAGTTTCTGTGGGCAACCTGTGCCAGGGCCTCCCCACCCTCACAGGGAGGAACCTCTTTGATACATCCGATCTAAAGCTCTCCCATCATTTCAAAATGAAACAGAGTCCTTGTGTTATAAAATTCACCATTCCCTATATAAAATGGGTGCTGTAGAGCATTGCTTTTCCATATGTCCTCTAGGAAGCATTAGCTGTGCATGTCCACCCTGGGTATTTGTGCTTGTGCATCCCTAGAACTGAGTTAATTTTAATTGTAGGTACAGCTGTAAGAAACGGAGTCAACAACCTTGTGGGGCTTGGGGGGGTGGTTTTTCCTTGCAGCGAAGCCCTCAAGTGCCTTTTCTAACCTCTGAGCGTGTTTTTGTTGGGCAGTCGCGGGAGCACGGGCAGGGAGAAGAACGACAAACCTCTGCCACCTTCCCTGTCCCGGCCCAACACCTTCCTCCGGGGCAGCAGCAGCAAGGAGCTGCTGCTGGACAACCAGGCCCAGGAGGAGCAGCGCAGGGAGATGCTGGAGACAGTGAAGCAGCTGACAGGAGGCATGGAGATGGACAGGAACAGCACCGAGGCTGAGAGGAACAAAGCCAAGGAATCTGGTAATGGCTCCTCTGTGCTCGGGGAGTCTTGCTGAATGTGTGGAAAGGCACAAGGGAGGATCTGTCAGGAGCAGTGATAGGTGTCTGTGCAGGGCACTGTAAGGCTGGTGCAGCTGGGGTGCACCTCCCAGAGCTGGGTGACACAGCTGAGTCAGGCGGGCCTGGGCCTTATCCCTCTCACCACTCCTCCATAGGATCCAGCAAAGTTGAAAGGCTGCAGGTGCCAGCACGACATCACCCCATGGCGTTGTCTTGCCTCTTTTATTCCGTCACTGTCCCACTGACTTCTGGGCACAAAGTCCCCCAGATCATTGTCAGTTCTTCAGGATGCCTTTTCAGTGCCCCGTAAAGTCACATCTACCCTTTTCAAGCATTCCCAAGGGCCAGGGCGGGGATTTGGGTCTGGAACAGATGGTGCAGAGCAGCGTTTTAGCACCGTGGTGTTGCCAGCCCTCCTTCCAAGCCAGCCCTGGTGCAGCAGGATGGTGGCACCCACCAGGGTGACTCATCTGTCATCTTGTCAGTCCTGCAGCTCCTGCTTTTACCTCCTGCCAGCCTGGGCTGATCGGTTAGTGGGAAAATGGGGGTACTTAGGGTGATGTTCCCAGTGGACAGAACCTTTATAGTAAGGACAGTGTTCAGCTCCTTCCCTGGGAAACATCTGGAAACTGCTGCAGTGAGGGAACCACCTCAACTGCCACAGCACAGCACAGGCTTATCCTGAAGCTTTGGGGTGTTGTAGACAATCCACGAGGACCAGGGTTTTGGGATGTGATTGGGAGATTGCCTTGGGCTACTGCCCATCACAGTCAGCATATTTTAACTTTGCTGCAACAGCTCCCTTTTAATTATTTAATGTTGGTGCAGAGCTTTGAAGGTGTTCAACCTGTGCCACTGCCAGCTGTGATCCTGCAAGGTCAAGTTACAGAAATACTGAGAGTTCATATGGGGGAAAAGTAGCCAGGAAAGAATCACAGAAGCCTAGAATGGTTTGAGTTGGAAGGAACCTTAAAGCTCATCCAGTTCCAACTCCCTGCTGTGGACAGGGACACCTTCCACCTATCCCAGGGTGCTCCATGCCCCATCAAAGAACTGCCTGGTGCCTGAGGATGGGACAGGGGACACACCTGCCCTAATGACTTCTGTTCTCAGAATGGCATCTCTAAATGCTGATTTTCCTTTTCCAAACATTTCTTCTTGTTGTATTTCTGCCAGCCAAGCCAGAAGCTCCCCCAGCTCCAGTGCAAGAAAAGCCTTCACTATCAGAAGAGGAAATAGAGAGAAAATGCAAATCTATCATTGATGAGTTTTTGCATATTAATGATTTTAAGGTAAGCAAGATGAAAACCTCACTTAATAGAAAGCTCTGGGGGACTGCAGTGATTTCTCTGCAGGATGTGTCTCTGTGAGCCCAGCCCACACAGAGGCAGTGGAAGTGGCAGGGCCAGACAGAATCCAGGCAGCAGCAGCAGCTCCATGAGCACTTTCAGGACAGTTGTCTCCCAAGCTTGTCTTCTGCCCTGCTGGTAATAGGAAAAAAAGCCCAGCCTGTGTGTTTTAAGTAGCAAGATGGATGTGTATCTGTCATGAATCACTGAGTAGCTCCATAATACCAGCAATTTTGGAAGCAGAAAAGCTAGTGGGAAAATAAACAGAGGTTTTCATTTAGTTATCAAAGCATGTGCTGTTCTGATCTGGAGACAGATAAAACAATACTAAATATTGAACAAATCACTCCAGAGGATTTTTAATAAACATTGGAAATTACTGAGCAGCTGTCATCATTTCCTAGTTAAAAGGTTGAAATTTTGTTTCCCTTGTAAATGGGTTTTTTAGCTCATCCAGGGAGTTTGCAAGAAGTGTTACATTGGCTGTAAAGCTGCTTCATTTGATCTTTCACTGAAATAAATTTTAAAACCTGCCAAGTTTGAAATGAAAGCACTTGGGAAATGCTGGTTTGGCACCCTAAAAGCAGAGTTGCTGCTTCCATTTCATTGGACTTCCAATTAATAATTGGAAAGAGGAATATTCTCACAATGGATTGTTTAGCGTTCGCATCTAGTTATTGGGATAAATTATTAAATACTTGGTTTGGAGAGGAAAAGCCTTGCTCTGATTTCCAGTGAGCTGGCCTGTCACCCAGGGGCTGGTGAGCCAGGGAGTCTCTGCTCTTTTTTCTGCTTATGACAGACTCCAAAGGCTCCCCCTGGATGCCTGTGATGAACGGGCCACTTTGGTTCCCTGTTTGCAAATACAGCAATGTGTTCCTGTGGCTGGATGGAAATGGAGCTGAATTGCATTAGACAGGACAGGGCTGGTTCAAAGTCCATGGAATTGTGGCAGCTTGTTTGCATCAGGAATTACTTGATAGTGGGGAGTTCTTGGTGCTCTTCAGGTGCAGCAAAGCTCTGACTAACTGCTTAAACTCATGTTCCTGCAGCCACCCCTGAGTGAGTTCCTGCTGTGTAGAGCAGAGGAACTGCCCTTTGCAGGTGTTTGGTCCTCAGAGTGTGACCTGACCATGAACTCAAACTGCTGAGTTGTGACCCTGGTGACAGCAGGGCTGGCCAGCAGGGTTCCCTGTGTGTCCCAGGACAGCAGGATCCATCTGATGAGCTCCAACACAAGCACGCAGGCCAGGACCACTGGGCTCCCAGTGAAAAAACCATGCAAGGCCTGAGGAAACACAGCTGGGGCTGCCAGGTCTGGGTAACTCAAGGCATAATTAGAGCAGGTGCTTGTGGTCAGGAAGGTCACTGAGATCTGTGGGCTGGACACAGAAGGTCACTGGAAGGTCCTTGTGATGGCAGTGGAGATTTTTGATGTGGGACTTTAAAAGCTGCTCTCAAAGTCTCTCAGTGTTTTCTTTGTTTAGGCTGCAAAATGATTAAGTCAGAAAGTGGGAGCTTTAGAAAGGGGAAGTCTTCCTCCAAGTGCTCCCCAGCTATTTTTTGCTTCTTGACAGGCTGTGGGTTTGTAACACAGGCATTTGTGCCAGGTCAGATCAGTAACAAATCTTACCTGGTTTTTTGACTTAGTTTGATGTTTGATGCTGTAATAGGTGTTTTGGTGGCATCCAGAAGACAACTCGTGCCATTTCACAAAGCAGCCCTGGAATGTGACTGTGTATTTTAAAAATTATGACCTGAGTGGTATAAATTCCATTATTGGTATTACTGTTGTTTTTGTTACTGTTGTGTGATTTCTTGCTGCTTTTTAGTTGAGGGGTGACTGATGTGTGTCGTTCCACAGGAGGCTGTGCAGTGTGTGGAGGAGCTGAGTGCCCAGAACCTGTTGCCCGTGTTCGTGCGCGTGGGCGTGGAGTCCACGCTGGAGCGCAGTCAGATCACCAGGGATCACATGGGCCAGTTGTTACATCAGCTGGTGCAGTCAGGAAAGCTGAGCAAGCAGGATTTCTTCAAGGGGTTGGTATTCTGCACAGGGAATCCACAGATTGTTTTCCTCAGTGTTTCTTGTAAATGGGTGCTGTGCTGCAGAGAAATTATCTCGCACCTTCTTTTGGTATCCTGCCCTTTCCACGCGTTCTTTTGGAAGGACTGTATCATCTGAATGTATTTATAAGGAATATTATTATTGTAATATGTTTTAAAGTGTTTCAGATGCTTTAGTGAACGTAAATATGTTCATATTTATATCAGCTTTTATTTTGAAGCAGATCTGTAGGTGTCTGTTTAAATGTGTGTGTTCAGATCCCTGTTCTGTGCTGCATTTCTCCCTGTTTGCCTTTTGCAAATCCCTGGATGTAGTTGGAAGAGGAGCCAGTCAGAATCCTTCACACAACGTTGATACTGGGAGCTCTGGAGCCTGAGCTCCTGTGCACCCACAGACCCTCAGCCACTCTCCCAGTGGGAAAAAGGCTTCACCCACATGATGCCATTTCTTAAGACACCTCAGCTGGAGCAGCCGAATCCTCGAGGGGCTGAGGAGGAGAATGTGCAGCAGATGGGTTGGACCTGCCTTGAGAGACCTGAGTTTTGGATGCTGGCTCATTTCAGCTCCCTCAGTTTTGTGTTCCCAGCCTGGTGTCCAGTCCTAAAACAATTCCTGTTCCCATGGAGGTCCCTGGCAGCACCCAGTCCTCACTGGGGTGCAGAACAGGAGGGATAAAACAGGAATAGCCACAAATGCAGCAGTGAAGGAACAGATGAAGTAACCCTTCAGTACTGAGTTTCTGAGGAGTTGGCTCTGTCTGGCTTTAATTTGAATCCCTGTCATTGTGGTACCACCAACCACTCCGAGAGGGAACTCCCTGCACCCATGGCTGTCCCTGAATTTCATCCAGCTCACAGGAAAGGTTTAAGCAGCCTGAGATCAAAACCATATGGAACAGCTGAAGAAATCTATATCCAGAGGGAAAGCATTTGTGTCCACACAGCACTGATGGTCACAGGGACTCATTTGTGGTGATAGATACTCCAAAATACGTATTGTGATTAAAGCTGTTCTCGATTTTCCTGGAGTTCAGATAAGTGGATCTTGATGAAATATTGGGATCTGTGCTCTGAATGTGACATAAACAATGTGAAACAACTCCTGAAGATGATGGAAAGGGCAAGTGGTGTTCAGTGGGTGCTGAGGAGAGCACCAGAAACCACCTCACTTATTGACACAGGAGAAGTGACCATGTAATGAGGGATCACAGGATGAACACTGGTCCCAGCCCATGTCTGGGGAGATGCACAACAGGAAAACAATTTCCGGCAGAACAGCTGGAGGAGCAGCAGAGGATGCAAAGAACAAAGGAGGTGGTTTCTGGTTTGAAACATGAGAGAAAATGTGGATTTATAGTCACTAAACAGGACACAGGAATTTTCGAGGTTTTCAGGGAGAAACAAACCATGATAGAAACTGGCAGGAGAGCAGAAAAATTACCATCTGCTAGGCATGGGAAGTGAAGCCTCCTTCAAGAGTTTCATGGGAAAGAAGAGTTTTGAGCCATTCTGGAAAGTATATCACTGGGGAGCAGTCCTATAAATCCTGCTGCAGATAGAAACTCTGATTTGCTGAACTGAGCTCTTACTTACAGACATTTCACTGCTTACCTTACGTGTGGAATTCTGTTAGGATTAACCCCCTTCCCTAAATGTTTGGATATTTTTAAGAAAGTTTCATTTACTTGATGATTTATATATACAGACAAAAATGCTTTTTAGTTTTCTAAATGTTACTGTTTAGCAAATGATTTTGTACTGGGGTATGAGAATTATTATAAATGGAGGTTTCCTGGATGTATCTGCTGGATCTACAAAGTGGTGCCTTTTCCACATATTCTCCATGTTACTGCATGGAGAAATTCAGCCTTGGCAGTTTGGAAGTACCGAAAGCATAAAATGGCAATAAGTTCTTTGTTACCGTTGTGATTCTCCTCACTCCTCTCTCTCTTTACTCCTCTTTTATGTTACAAAACATTTTTGAAGTGCATATTTCTTTGAAGGAAATGGCTCCAATTCAATTTTATTTAATACTTGATGTTTTTTCCTCCTTGAAAAGTTTTTCCGAGACCCTGGAGATGGCGGATGACATGGCCATAGATATACCCCATATCTGGTTGTACCTGGCTGAGTTGGTGACCCCCATGTTAAAAGAAGGAGGAATCTCTATGAGAGAACTTATACAGTAAGTGATGCTTTCCCATTTACTGTGCCTGTAGTGTTTTCTCAGTGTGGTTCCCGTCAGTAGGTGAAGGATGAGCACTGCCGGAGGCTCAGCTCCCCTTGGGAGCTGATGGAAAGAAATCTTGTTGCACATCCTTGGGGGCCCACAGCAGCCTGAGAGCTCTGCTGGGAAGGGAGCTTGGTGCTTACACCCTTGGAGAAGGGTTTTATCCCTAAGTCTGCTGTTTGTTTCAGCTGAGCTTAAAAATATCCCCGTGCTGTAGAGTGGAGTCATTTGGGAGCATTTGGGAGGCTCTGGGAATTAGACTTGCAGAGAGTGAGGTATTGCAGAGGGGCTGTGTGGCTCAGAGGGATAACTGAAGGAGGGCTGGGTTAGGTGGGATATTTGGAATAAATTCCCCCCTGTGAGGGTGGGGGTGGTCCTGGCACAGCTTGCCCAGAGAAGCTGTGGCTGCCTCATTCCCTGGAAACGTCTAAGGTCAGGTTGAACAGGGCTTGGAGCAACCTGGGATAGTGGGAGGTGCCCCTGCTCAAACTATGAGATTCTGTGTCTCTGCCACCTGGGCACTGCCTTCAACAGGCACAAAACCTTGTCTGCAAGACCAGAAACCACTTCCTGGACCAGAATTCTTGTATTTTCTGTCTGTCCCTATATATTTGGGGATTAACTGTGAGCCACTTGAATAGTTCCTATTTCTGTTACCAGTATATTAAGAAAATAAGTGTTTTCCCTGTACCCACAGGGAATGCAGCATCCCATAAAAGTGAGTGGATTTGACATTAAATATAACTTTTTTTTTGATGTAAAATTCAAGTCTTTGTAATTATCCCTATTGTGACAAGGTCACTGCATCACTAAATGTGTTTTATCAGTAGTGCTGGATTAATCAAATCCTTCCTCCCTGGCAGAAGTTAAAGGTGATTCCTGTCTCAGTTTGATCACTACGCCTGGATTTGCATTCCAGATACAAATTATAAAGGAAAAACACCTGTTTTTCTTGCCTTCTAGAGAATTTAGCAAACCCTTGCTTCCTGTGGGAAGAGCCGGCGTCTTGCTTGCTGAAATCTTGCACCTTCTATGCAAACAAATGGTGAGTGCCCCAGTGCTCCTGTCCTCCGGAGGGAGGAGTGGATGCAGCGCTCGTGTTCATGCATGAAACCTACACCATTCCCACGTGAGGACATTTAGGGATGGGCCAGCCAGTCCAGATAACTTAGGAAACCTGCCTCGCACCCCCAGTTTCCAGCCAAGCCTTACGAGGTTCCAAAAAGTTGAGTTAACTTTTTGTTTTCTCATCACTTTTCCCTTTTGCAGGTACCTTTGCACCTGGCTTCTCCCAGAAGCTAAGAGTGCTGAAATACTGCAAGAGGGACATGCTCAAGGGATTTCTGGGCTGACCAGAAGCAGCAAGTGCCGGGAATCTTGCGAGAGAACTGTTCTTGCAGACCGGAGAGTTTCTCAGGGTTCGGATAAGCTTCCGATGGCCTCAGACTGCTGTGTGCTTATCCAAACTAAAGCTGCCGACTCTTGAGGTTCACCCAGCACTGGGGTAGTGACACCTCCTCACCCCGTGACTCCGAGAGCTCTCTTTCACACCTCACAGCTGCGTGTCGAACCAGTTTGGTGGTTTCCCTATAAGTCATCTCCGTTTTTGTCTTTTTTTTTTTTTCTTTTTTTTTTGATCCAGCTAAATCCTGCACTTTGGATAGTGTCTATTTCCAACCCTGTAAATTCCCTCACTTGCCTTTTTTTTTTTTTTTTTCCTCCAAGCATGCATTCAAGTAAGGTTGAATGTTCCAGGAGCATTTCAGTCCAACAGTGCAGAGAGTGACTTTTTATTTATTTATTTTAGTCTTGTGCTTGTTTGGACAGTCAAATTCCTTTTTTTTTTAAAACTATTCTGTGAAAGAAAAGCTGCTGTGCTCTGGGTGTGGAAGCACAGCCTTGGGTCTCTGTTTCTGCCACAGCTTTCTGATCTGGTCTTGTCCAGGCCAAGACTTGGACTCAGGCACTTCAGTGTAACACCAGCCATCCAGTCCAGATCTTGATGGGTCAGAGCAGGAACTATGCACAGTTGCCTCTTAATAACCTGTATAGTAAACTGAAAATTGTAATCTGCTTTGTAAACTTCAAATCAGGCTGCATTTCTCAGCTTGGCTTAGGCTACTCCATGTTCTCCTGTGAGCAGGTGCTGTATGGTGAAACTTTGGCAAAGCATTTTGGGTGAAAAGAGCTGGTTGTGCTCAGCATTTTTGTTCTTGTCAGAACTGTGTGTATCAGAACTGTGCTCTCTGAGGCAGGAGGCTCAAAGGTCAGTGTGACATTAGAGGCTGCAAAAGGCTGAACTGTCTGTGCTCAAAGGCACTGCTCTCAAGGTTTGCATAAACTCTAGGAATCAAAGAGAGAATTTGGGATTATGTACCTGAATTTGAGGCATGGTCTCTGCCTAGAAAACAGACGTGTAAATGAGGAGCTTTCTCAAAGGAGCGGTTTGCCAGAGCCTTACTGTCAAGGCAAGGGAGTGTGAGTCACGGAGTAAGTCAGGAGAAGGATCTGAGTCACCCGTGCCAGCTCTGTGTCAGGCTGTGGGAAAGTGCCCTGTTCCATGTGTCACTGCTCCTGGGTAACCTCAGAAGTCGTTGCGAACCCCCCGTGTCACTTCTGCCTTGCCCATTCCCCCTCACGAGGCGTTGCCCCCCTGACAAGGATGTGCATACCCAGGGGGGATTGCACACGTGGTTTCTCTTGCACGGGGTCTCCAGATGTTCTCACTCATTGCCGGGCATTTGTTGGGTGGCTGAACTGTCCTTTTTTCCTCCTGACACAGCTGCACCATTCTGGCCCCTGTGAGTTCCTGGGGTGTCCCTCAGCTCCTTAAATGGACAAACTGCTTGTGTTTCAGAGCCATAAGAAAGTGGGAGCCTTATGGAGGGAGTCTGGCCTCAGTTGGAAGGACTACTTGCCCGAAGGGGAGGATGTACATACCTTTCTCATGGAACAAGTGAGTTCAGATCATTTGCTCGATCATACTGTTTGTTCATCCTCTTTCATCCCCTTCTTATGTGCAAGTTGGAATGTGGGATGAAGTGTCTCCAAGTTGGGGTAGATGATTTCAGCACCACCTTTTGAAGCACAGGGAGGACAAGCCTATCCCCGCTGCTCCCAGACACACATGTCCAGTCACCTGGCTTTCTCTAGGAGACCTGTTTCTCCAGCTGGGAAAAAAAACATTTAAAAGTGAGTTTTGGGGCAAGGACAGACAATCTGCAGAAGTGCCACAATTAATGGTAGCAGTTATTCACTCATCCCACCTTTGATTATGATCGTGGAGGGAGCCAGGACTGATGGAGGTACCTCACCCTCTTGCTGGTGCTGCTCCTCAGGAAGTCACTGTCTCCTTTGGAGCTTCAAGTGACCCACTGCCCTGTTCTGGCACTTTGGAAGTGCTACAGGAAATGAAATGATTACCATGGCCTGGGCCTTGCTAAGGGGACTGCGGCTCTTCTGTCACCTCAGTTTTCAAGGAATTGGAGCATTGGCTGCAATTCCTTTGAGCCAGTGCTAGCTCTGGTTGTTGCCTTCCAGCCCCTGTAGCTCAAGCCAGGCAACACTTGATTTTGTGCTCTGCTGTGCAGGGCTGGAGCTGGCTGAGGTGCCTCACTGCTTTTGCTGGATAATGGAGTCCCTGGAGTCCCCATGTGTTTGTAAAATGCTTCCTAACCTTTGGAACAGGGAAAGTTTATATTGTTATAACGATAACTGAGCAGCTGAAAGATGCCAGGAAGCAGAATTAAATGTAGTTTCCTGCTTCAGTCTGGTGTAGTTCAGCCTACAGAAGTACATTTCACTGATTCTCATCATCACATGTGGTGTTGCAGAAGTTGGAGTTCACGGAGTCTGACTGTTCCAGTTCCTCAGAAGCACTTTCAGAGAAAGAACTCTCTGCGGAAGAGCTGAACAAGCAGCTGGAAAAACTCATTGTTGAGGACAAGGCGAATGATGAACAAATCTTTGATTGGGTAGAGGTACAAAGAGATTTTCACCCTCCCTGCAGACTGTTTAAACTGCTTTTGTAAATATGTTCCGGTCTGAACATCTCAGGGTATGGGATACTGTGAGGATTTGGTCTGTGCAGTCAACACTTCCAAAGAATTAAAATCTAAGATATAATCAGTATTTAAGAGTCAGCTTCAGGGAGGAAGACTTTTAGCCCTGTTAACTGTGTAACCCTTTAAATACTGTAGAGTTTCTGACACTGAATATCCTGCTTCTGCCACTTAGTACATTTTAGATGTTAACTGCTACCTCGTTTCTTCAGAAAACAGGGAAGAGAAGCTTCTCACTTTTTTCCAGCATGATCTCTCCAAATTTCCCCCTGTAAAAATATCCTGGGCGGTCACTGAGAGCGCCTTTTCCCAGTGCACTGGGCGTCTCCCTGGAAGAGAAAATAAAAATAAAGGGGAAAAAAAAGAGGAAAAGGCCTATCAACCCCCTGGCCTTTACTCTCAGTCTCTGGCTGCCTTCTTTAACTCAGATGTTTAGTGTCTGAAATTATATCCAACCTATGTATTTACATCTGTGCTTACACTAAACCTTGGTCAGCTTCAGTTCAGTTATTTCTGTGGCAGAGCAATGTGTTAGAAATGTCATTTTTCCACTGCTGTTAGAGGAGTCGAGGGTGGAATGAAAGCAGCACTGAAAATCTGGGATCACCCACAGGCTCTTTGGGGCCTTGGACAGGTTCCACAGCCATTCCCTGAATTTCTTTTACAGAGCAAACAATCTCCACCCAAGGAACATGCTGTAAAATTTGTTGGAAAAGCCTAAAACTCTCTGAAACTGTGTAAAGCTTTTGCAGGAGCCCAGCCTGGTTGGTTTGGTTCTGCAGACAAACGGCTCCTTGTGGGAGGCGTTCAGTGGCACAGGGATCCCATGGGAACTGGTGTTGCCTGTTGAGGTCCCTGAGGGAGTTTCAAGGAGTGAGTGGGGAAGCTGAGTGTTGCAGGGGTGAGCTGGGTTTGTGCTGCAGCAGCAGCTGAGCCTGAGATTCAGCGCTGGAGCTTGGAAGCTGCCGCGCTCCTGCAGCGCCATGTTTTTAAATCAATTTACTCTTGATTCCAGGCTAATCTAGATGAAAGCCAGATGAGTTCACCTACATTCCTTAGAGCTTTAATGACAGCAGTTTGTAAAGCAGCTATTATAGGTGAGTAACTTGCAGTGTAAACACTACACAAACCAAACCTGCAAAGAATTATTTGGTATTTTCCAGGTTTATATCACATTTCCCTGCCCGAGGCTGTGTTTTATCACACACTAAGGCTTCTCCATCATTTGGGATTGTGCCTGAGAGCAGGGTATCCCCTCCCCATGTGACAGCCAGGTGCTTTGCTGGGTATGGTGTTCCCGAGGTGATCCTGCTGTGTCCCAGTGACCTTGTGTGAGCAGGGGTTTCAGACAGCACTGGTAATGCCAGGTTGTTCGTTGATTTTCTTAACGAAGGTGGAAATGACTGAGATCATCATTAAGGCAATTAACACATCCACTCCTGTGTCAGCAAAGATGCGTTGGACACCCCAGCATGGGCTGTGGGAAGAAGCCAGTCTGGGGCTCAGCCTTGTAAGAGTTTTATATCCAAAGTTCTAGTTTTGGAAGGATGATTTATGTGGATTGCCTGACTGTACAGATGGAAATACAGGCAAAGGAAGGCTCCCAAGTCAGCCACGTGAGCCTCTGAGCCTCAGGGGTGGGGGGGTGGGTGTTGAGTAAAGCACTGCAGCCAGAAACATCTGCTCAGTTCACTTGGTTTTCTTTAACTTCACTGTTGGCATCTGGCACAGCAAAAAGTGGTGCTTGTAAAGGTCTGGTTCTGCTCTCAGCTGTGATTTGGGGGAGAGAACGGGCTGAATTCCACAGTGTTAGGGAGGGGAGGGACAGCCCAGCTCCTTCCCGTCCCTGGGAACAGAACCTTGCTCATGCCACCTAGTGTTAGAAGAGACACGACACAGGACTTCATTTCCAATGTTTAAGGGTTCCCTGTTGTGTAAGGAAAATCATCCTCTGGTTTAAATTTTGACCTTGCCTCTACTGAGGTGGGTTTTTTTGTTGTTTTCAAAATATCACTTAATTGGGTTGCGTGATTTAATTGAAACCTGCTGAATAATTTGTCCTTGTGGCTGGTGGACTTCTAATGCATGTTTTTTATATATTCACTGTTTCCTATATCATGTGCAACTTATGATTCTGTTTCTTCCCTGGTATTTTTAGAAAAAAAAAAACTTAAAAACCTTCTAACCTTCTAAACACAGTTGCCTGTGGAGACACAATTTGCAGTACAAAGTAAGGTTGTGCTGCTCCTGCGTGTGTTAGAGCTGGGGCTGCTGCAGGCAGTGGTTGAACGTGGGCTACTGTAAGGACCAAGACTTCCAGAAATAGCCATTAACCAAAAATACTTCCTGTTGTTTCTCATCCTCCTTTTCTCTCCACTCTAATCTGTGTTTGTGATTGCTGTTTGCACAAATGAAGGCAGTCAAAGACCTATCCTGTTGCTGTGTGCCAAGCTGACCCTGCTTTCTCTCTTCCCCTCAGCGGACTCTTCCAGCTTCCGAGTGGACACTGCTGTTATCAAACAGAGAGTGCCCATCTTACTCAAATACCTGGACTCAGACACAGAGAAGGAACTACAAGCACTTTATGCACTACAAGCATCAATAGTAAAACTTGATCAACCTCCTAGTAAGTGTTGCCTCTGTGCTGGGGATTTGAGCCCGCATGAAGGAAGGGGGGTTCTGTGGGAGACTGGAAGAGCATGGATTTTTCCTTACCTTTGTAGGTAGCAGATGAGAGGAGCTGGTGTGGGTGGGTTCAGCTTGTCCAGATCCCAGCTTTTTAGAGCAGCTCAGGTTCCCAAATGCTTGGCCAGAGACTGGCTCTTCTTTCGGTTGCTCCTGTGAGCAGCCACACAGAAGGAAGGCCATACCTCTGTTGATAAAAAGCAAAAAAAGAGCAGTAAAAAATAATCTGTTGAGTCTGCAGTACCCTGGGCATGTGAGAGCATGGGTGTTGTTATTGCATTACTACTCCACAGATGTCTGTGGGCTTGGAGGGAATAAAATGAGTTGGTCAAGTGATGAGTTTTGTCCCAGAGGTGCTACAGAAAGCTCTTGTTGGACAAGAGGCAAGGGAGTAGCCAAAGAAACAGGGATTCTCAGGGAATCTGCAGCACAAAATCCAAGAGTGCTTCAAAACATCCAGCACGTTCATCCTTAGTGTCCTTTATGGCGTTAGTTGGGCATTATCTCTCCTGGTGAGCCACAAAAATCCAGGGTTGGAGGGAATTCAGACGTGTGGTCCAGAGGATACGGGCTGCTGTGGGTCCTGCTTGGCAGCCCATCTCTAGATAACGTATTCCCACAGCTGCTTTCCTGGCTTTCCCTTTCCTCTGACAGTGTCAGAAGGGTCAGTTCTCCCCTCACCAGAGTGTGAGCAGCCAGGAAGCAATAACTGGGTTAAGAGCCTTTTGTTTTCCTTGTCTCTCCATCTCCTGTGCCAAGAGGTCGCGTTAATCCCCTTATCTGCAGCCGGCTCTGTCCACAAGCACATCTGACAGATGTTCCCTCCCGTTATTCCATTACTGCAGATTTGTTGCGGATGTTTTTTGATTGCCTGTATGATGAGGAGGTCATTTCGGAGGATGCCTTCTACAAGTGGGAGAGCAGCAAGGACCCGGCGGAGCAGAACGGGAAAGGAGTAGCGCTAAAATCTGTCACGGCGTTCTTCACGTGGCTACGGGAGGCCGAAGAGGAGTCCGAGGATAATTAAAACTTAAAATACAGATTTAAAACAAACAAACAAAAAAAAAGAAACAATTTAAGTATTTTTTTAAAAAGTTTCACGTCTTCGCCAATCACAGTGCAGCAAGGCCAATTCTCTCTCGCAGACCCCCCCTTGCCCCACACACGCACGAGTGGGAGAGGTAAAACCCGATAAACACCAAGGTGATCATGGAGGCAAAAAGGTACTTGAAAAAAACCCACAAAAGTAAACTTCAAACCTGAGGGCGGGAGCACTAAACCAAAATACATGTATTATTTATAGAAAATGTTTTCTGTTTTAATCTTTTTTCTTTTCTTTTTAAACAAGGACTCATACTTAGGAAAACACACAGCAAAACAAATGTTTAGCAAAAACAAGAACAAGTTGAAAAACTTTTAATTTATTATTTTAAGGACTGCAAATGCCAGTGTAATTTTTAAATTTGCAGTTTCTGTAAACAAATTGTATAATAGAACAAAAGCAGAGAAATAAATTTCCCTCCCCTTCATATGCACCTCAGTTTTGTTTCAAAGCATGATAAATAGACAAAACTTTGAAGGGGATTGGGGTGAGCTAGATGAGGACAAAATCAATTTTTTTTTATTGTCATCAGATTTTTCTGCCTGCCTCTCAGCTTGCTTCAGAAATTTAAAAAGAAAATAGTAATCAAACCATACATAACCTTGGATCGGAAGGAAAATGCATTTGAGAAAACCGCTGTGGACCAGAGTGCTCCAAAAATAACTCATTGAAAACCGTGCTACCCCGGGGAAAAAAAGTACTAGTGATACTTTGAGAACCTTTAGAGCAACTTTAAGGCTTGTAAATACATAGAACAAATATTTAAAAAAAAAAAAAGAAAAAAAAAAAAAAGAAAAAAAGAAATTGACTCAATACTATTTCTTTTCACTTTCAAAATATAAAGAACAAAATAAAGACAAACATTGCAAGTTTAAAAGCAAGTAAAATGACTTCTCCTTTGACAGCTGCTGAATGTGTGCACCATCCTGAGCGGTGCTGGCTTCCTTGGCATGCCATAGGTCCTCGGGCCCAAATTGTGTACATATAGTGTGTGTCTGTATGTGTGACTACCAAAAATGAAGGGTGAGAGCAATTGTTGTTTAAAAAAAGAAAATAACAGAGAAAGGGAAAAAGGGGTTGCTGTTGTGCCGAGAAACTCCCAGGCAAGGGAGCAGCCAGTGGCTGCGGGGCCACGTGGGTGCAGTTGGTTCCCGAGGCTGGGACGTGTGACCTGAGGGCGGACTGTGCCCGACCTCAGCTGGGTTTCTCCAGCCGTGTGGCAGCGTGTCTCTCGTGTGACTTGGATCAGTGGCGTCATCAGGGAACTTGTGACCCTGGGAGCTCCGGAGGCTGCAGCTGCGTGAGCCGAGATCCGACAGCCCTGCTCCCGTGGCCGCCCGCTGTGCCTGCGCAGCCAGAGCCCGGCACGGGGAGCCCAGCGCAGCCCAGAGCCCCGCACGGGGAGCCCAGCGCAGCCCANCCGTGTGCCCAGCGGGACCCAGGGCCCGGGGCTGCTCCAAACCGAGCCGCTGCTGAGGACGGGAAGGCCCTCGCATGTCTCTTCAGGCACCAAAGATGACCTGCTGGCTCTCACTGTGAGAAGCACCTGCCATCAAGGACTCTGCAAAGCTGGGGAAACCCTGAAATGGGGTTTGTGAACTGTGGGCCATGGACCGTGAGTAGCCTGTGGAGCATTTGCTGGGGATGTCTGCAGCACTGACTGCTCACATGATGCTGTCTTTTTCTTTCCAGCTGCTAAATCACTTCTTTTAAAAAAAGAAAAAAGGAAAAAAAAAAACAAACCCAACAACAAAAAGAAACAAAAAAAAAAAAAGGGAAGAAAGGCTACAAAAACATTAAATACTTTCCTAATCTTACTTTTACATGTAAACAATTGCTGTACTTGCCTGAGGATGTCTGATCACCAAGGGGAAGGGAGGAGGTGTTTGGTTGTGGCCAGAGGGGAGATGTCCATGAGACACTTTCCCTGTTAAGGTGTTCCACGCCATGAATCTGAGCTAGAGAATCCATGGCCTAAAACACTAGAGCATTGTTTGGTTATTTTTTTTTTTTTTAAGTAACAAAAAAACACTTTTCTCTGATTTTTTGTTAAAAAAAAAAAAAAAAGAAAAAATAATTCTCACCGTTAATATATGCCCATGTATCTGTGTGTACCACATCCTGTGATGCCTCAGCCTCGCCATTGGGCCCAGAGGTTTGGATGGGCTCTGAAGGTCTCCAAAAAGTCTGTCCCCATGGAATCCCCACCCACCAGGGCTTCAGGAGCGTTTGTTAAACTTCTGCAGAAGGTTGTGTGGGTGCTCTTCTTCCAAAAGGCGCCTTTTTTTTTTTTCTTTTTTGAGCAGTACATGGTGGCTTGTAGCAGTTAAACAGTTGAATTAAATGGATGCCAGTCTGTAAATAAGGGTAAATATTTGCCAAGTCGGTGTGGGCAAATGATGGAATTCCTCTCAGGGTGGGCAGTGTCAGAGCCTGCTGGGAACATGAGTGTGCAACAGCAGAGCTGTGCAAGGACTGATTTCTCTGTCATTGCCTTGGATTGGAAAGGACAAACCTGCTGTAGAGCCTTGGAACAGCTCTGGGAAGGAAGTACGTCTGGGGAGGTTAAACCTTCTGGCTGAAAGAGTTGGAAAACCACTGGCTGGAGGGAATGGGAATTGCCAGCAGGTGGGTAGAGGTGAGGCGAGAAAGTTTTCCCCCTTTTTGTTAGAGCCTTTAATGTTAGATGTTCCAGGGGATGAAAACTTGCCCTCTTAGTGTCCTGCAAAGGCCAGGAAGGGACTTAGCAGAGGTTTTCACGAGGGGTTTTTCAGAATTACCCAAAATTGGGTTTGCAGCATGGCAGGGTTTGGCTTCTCCGCAGTTAAATCAGTTCAGCTGGATGCTGGATGCTGTGAGCAGTTTATGCACAAGGCTCTGAGGTCTCCAGCTGTGGGTGTGCCACCTGAAGTTTCAGCTTCCCAGCATTGTCACTGCAAGGAGCAGAACTCCTGCCTCCTTCCTCTGCTCCTCTTGTGTTCTTTGCCATGTGTTTACTGCACCCGGTTGCTTTCCAGTTTCCCTCTAGATCAGCACAGGTTTGCAGGTGGTTGTGGCTCCTCAGGATGCAGCTCATGAAAGATCTTTGTAACCAGTTTCTTGTGAAGGGTGTTAAAATACAAAAAAACCCTGTAAGATATATGAAATAGAAAAGGGAATTATTATTTTAAACAGGTTCCCTTGGGACACTGATGCAGGGGCCTCGTTTTGTGAGAGGAGAGATGAGCTGTGGTCACTGGCTTAACATTACATCAAAGCCTGAGCAGGGAGGGCGCAGGTTTACACCAGGAATACTTTAAGTTATGCTGAGGTTTTCTCTCCTAGTCTTGATCCTATTTAAACACATCTTGTTTGCAGGCCCCTGACAGTGCCAAGGAGTTAATGCAGCTCAGCAGAGAAGAGTGGCATTAGAACCATTTCCTGCTGGGAACCCTTTTCCCAAGGCTGGGGCATTGTCAGAAGCACAGGCAAGGAGCAGATGCATTGCTTACATCCCTCTATTACTGATAATGTCCCCTAACTTGAAGCCACCAAACAGCACATTTTCAGGTCAGGTGTCTACCTAAGGCTGGTTTCTTTCTAGGAAAGTGTTTACAGAAAGGGATCAGCCATTTCTGGGAATGATGTCAGGAAATAGACTGATCCTGGATGCTGTGCTCCCTCTGCTTGTGTCAACATGTTCACGTTTTACCTTATTTTCCAAAAAAGCCTCAGGTCCAAGAGCAGATCTTGGTGTGTAGAAGTATCTTTTCATAGTATCCTAGAATATGCTGGGTTAGAAGGGAACCATGAGGATCATGGAGTCCAGCTCCTGGGGGGTTTTTTGCCTGGGATCAGCCCTCCCTGGTGCAGGATGTTGTAGGCCACGTGGCAGGAGAGGCTCAGGAGAAGGGATTCCTCTGCAGGGATGGTTTTTAGTGTGCACAAGGCAGGTTTAAGCCAGTAGTAACTCAGACCAGTTGTTGCTGTGACCCACAGATCTTTTGTTCCAACCCTATAGATTGTTTTTACTGATAAAGGAAAAACAGGGTCTCTAAATAAAGTCCCCTTAACTTGCTGAGCATTATGAAAACATGTAAAGCTGATTGCAGATGTTGGCATCTCATTGCCAGAGGATGGCTGTGATTGCTCTGCTGCATTTGATCCCATGATGAGTGGGCACTGAAGATGGTTGCTTTGTCAGAAGTGTCCCAGGCGGAGCAGAGGAGCTGTTAGCAAGGCCTGTGTGCTTGGTTTCTTTCACATATTCTAGAGGGTTTAACTTTGGGGGCAGGAAGCTCAAAATCAGACCTCCCCCAGAATACTCTTGTGCCTTAGATCAAGCACCCCTGGCCCTGAGGCACTGAACCACCTGTAGGAGAGCTGGCTGTGGGCTGGAGGTCATAATGTGAGGATGAGATGCTGCATGGTTGGAGTTGGGCCGGGAATGCTGGGCACTGCCTGGGGGTGAATCCATTGGGAGGTATTTGGGCTGGCAAGTGCTCAGAGCTCCTGTTTCTCCCAGTCAGGCTGGGAACTGGAACTCGGCCTATCTGCTCTTTGGAAGGTGTTGGCCTGGAAGCTGCCAGCTGTATCTGAAGCCAAGCAGCATCAGCAGGAGCCTGAGCTCTTCACACACATCTGGCTTTTCATGAGGTGCCAGCCCTGAGGTTTGCACAAGGCCCCACACGCTGACAGAAACTCCAGCTTTGCTGTGCCTGGGGCCACATGCAACCTGCAACACCTGTAGGGGGGAGCCTGGGGACCAGGAGGCTTCAGCCCAGAGGATCCTGCTTGGCTTTCTTCAGATAGGCAACCTACAAGGAGCCATTGGAGAAAAACCAGTGATGGGCAAAGAACAGCAGCAAGAGATTGATTAACTCAGCTTCCAGCAGCGTGACTAAATCATAATATCCAAGGAAACCTCAGCTTGTCTACCCTTGTATTATTCAAGAGGTTCCATTTGCCACCTTTGGTGAAATATTGTGTATCTGTTGTTTGCTGAAATAACTCCTGCTTCTTTAAATGCTGCTGCAGGGATGCTGACTGCTGGTGCTGGTAGCACCAGCTTCTCTTTCTCATTTCCAGCTGCTAAATTATGCTGAAATGGCAACTGGAATAAAACCAGCTCCCCGCTCCATTCAGTCCTTTCCATAGGGGAATTTGTCCAAGTTGCTGGTCAAGCTGGAGGGATGGATATGCTGTGGCTGCAAAATGGGGAAAGAGGGGAGTAGGTGTGGGGAAGGCAGTAGATGCTGTTGGCTGGGAAATCTTGGTGTTACTGAGTGAGGAGAGAAAGCAGTGAAGCTCTTGGCTGTCCTGTTGCAGCCCCTGCAAGAATTAATGGCAGATGTTATCATAAGGCAGAGTTTTACTAAGCTCTTTTGGTATAAAGCATTAGTGAGTGTGGAGCAGAGCCCTGTTAGAAGTGGTTTATCACAGCATTTTGGAGAACAGCTGGAAAGGAGCTGCAAAGATCATCTTGGCAGATGCAGCTGGTATGTTCAGGTCTCACCTCTGAAGGGAAATGGGTCATTTCAGCATTGCAAGGTGAGCTGTTCTGAAATAACACCTGGTGTGAATGCTCTGTGACATTACAGATGGCATGAAGTGAGTAATCCATTGGTCCTGGCCACTTCCCACTCTTCTCTGAGGGCAGAGAATCACACCCATGAAGGGAGCAGGCACTCGGCACCACCACTGCACGAATTCATGGAAATGGACACAGCTCACAGCTCTGTCCCGCCCGGGATGTTCTCATACACCAGGATCATAAACACAGGGAATTTCACTCATCTCTGCAAAACAGGAGTTGAGTGTTCTACCTGCTCTCCAAGGAAATGCATCTCATCCTCCAGGCCTCCTGCAGCATCACTAGGTGGATGTTCTGAGCAGGAGCCTGAGCTGCAGCTGAGACGTCTCGAGGAAAAGCCAATTGACAAGATTTTCCACGGAGTGACGAGTGAGCCAGCTCTAGAGCTCTTCCAGCAAGAGTCATCACCAAAAAGCTGTAAATTCCTGTTCAATTGTTTTCCCAGCAGGGCTCACAGGCATGGCACTGCTCTCATACAGCACAGAGGCTGGAGTCCAGCCAGGCTGCTTATGGCAGGGGTGTGCAGTGCATGTGAGGCAGCCAAAAATGAGCTTTTGTGGCTGCAAAACCATCCCAGCCGGGAGGTCTGGCAGCAAGTTACCACCTGCCCAGGTGAGGGGACTGGCCCCTGCGTGCAGCTCACCAGTTTTCATTTGAAACAGTGTTTGGTTCAGAGTTAAGGAAATTCTTTCTGCCAGATCTCTTAACTGGGGATATGTGGCTTTGGGAGAGCTGTCCCTGTGGGCAGTGTTGAGTTGGTGGTCAGCTGCTCCTTGCTTAGTAGAGGTGTCACTTCATGTGCCTGCTTTGGGTAAAAAGAAGTCATTACTGTAATGCCAAAAGTGGTGTAGAAAAAGAATCACAACTTCCAGCCCCTGGTGCTCCAGTGATGACAGCACCCACCTCATTAGGACTTGGGATCTTTTTCAAATTACGATGTTTCTAGAAAAGTAGCAGCCTGTGGAAGCTCCTCAGTCCATGACATTTTCCTGCTCCAAATTCCTGTTGGCTCCAGTGGTGTTTCTATTCTACACTTGCTCCAGAATGGAACAAACTTTGTTGTATTGAAGTGTATTTTTATTCACTTGCTAGATCTGATGTAAAAATGGGTCATTTGGTTTGAAAATGCATAGAGGAATGGGATACCCCTTGGAAAGGGAGAAATGTTTGAAAAGATAAAGATAAGCAAGTAGAACCATAAGGGTACGTGTGAGAGGGGCAGCAAGGGAGATCAGCTGGGGAGATGATGTAGGGTGACACTGAGAAAAGTATGGAGAATTAATTATTAGGAAGCTGATAAGGAATAAAGAGATCAAAAGTGATATCTTGAAAGCCATGAAGAGGCAGAGAATATGCATTTTGGGGTTGAAAGCAGAAAAGGAGGGATTTCTGCATGGAGTTAAAGGAGCTACAGGGATGACAGTAAAACTGCAACTGAAAAAAAGTAAAGATGAATTGGAAGAGAATTGTGAGTAGTTCTGGTGGTAATTAGAGGTGTCTGGTGAAGTGAATCAGCAACAAAGTGGAAAACTGCAGTTTAAAGGACTAAAAGTCCCTATTTCTACAGGACACGTAAAGGGGGAAAAAATCCCTTAATAAATAAAGAAGAAGTAAGAATTTAAAAAGCAGGTCAGGCATAAAGACAAGACTTATGTGTATGTCTGCAGGAAGGGCAACACCACCACTTAACAGCTCCTTTATGTAGTGCTGATTTTGCTGCAGACAGAAAGCCTCTGGAAGTTTGTCTGGGCTCAACAAGTGAGAGACCCACATTAACTAAATGTTTGGTTCAGTGATGGTTATGGGATTGTTGTGCTTGGCATCCCTCCCTGTGCAGATACACAGGGGCAAGCTGAAGAAAGCAGTGACCATCCCCTCATGGCTGAGCACAGAACCAAAACAACCCCCTTGGATACATATTCAGGGATAATAAAATCTGAAGGTAAAGACCTTCTCAGGGAATAATGGATTATGTATATATATATATGATAGTAGATTTGGTTTTCAAAGCAGAAGAAGCTGAAGATGCAGCAGCAGAACATGGAATTTTAGGGATGAAAGAGCAGAGTGACAGGGAAGAGCTTCCCAGTCTGGTGGTGACTGGGATGGGATGGGATGGGATGGGATGGGATGGGATGGGATGG
>VYXD01007110.1:295346-317720 GCA_013397195.1 Hylia prasina | reverse complement strand
TGTCGTGACGGGGAGTCGCGACACGCTGCGCGGGCACGGCGCGATGTCGCGGTGGTCTCGGCCCGGCACAGGCCCGAGAAGGCGGCCCCGGGCCTCGGGTGTCGCCGGGCCCGGCGGGGCCTGGCTGGGTGCGGGCCCGCAGGCCCTCACAAAGGAGCCGCGGGGCTCAAACACGCCTCTCCCGTCCCGCCGACACAGGGCGAGCCCCAGGGAAGGTCAGAGGCGGAAGGGGCTTGACAGGGCGCCGACACAATAAATAATCGCTATTTATAAACTTAGGGAGCGCCTTGGCTCCCGCCGCGGCCTTCCCGCCTTTCGGCTGCTTGGCTGTGCGGTTGTTTGGGCTTTTGCCTGCACTAACTCACTTCCTCAACGCCCGAGAAGTGCCACCACTCGAGGGGAACCTCAGTCTGGCTCCGGTGTGGCTCCGTTTCCTAGAAGAGGTCCCTAATCCCCCTCGGCATTTCCTAAAAGAGGTCCCTAATCGCCCTCGGCATTGATAGCGATGGATGCAGACCGACGTGTGAGGCTCCCAGGCACTTCCGAGTGCCTCCCTGCGCCCAGGTGCTCACAGCCCGCTTGAGGAATGTTAATCACCCTCCTCCCCGTAGTGCACAGGTTCTCTATAGAGAAGGCTCTTAAATTCCAGTCCGGAATGAGGCTGCTCCAGGCAGGCTTCCGTTCCTGTATCGTTATCCTTCATGCCGCTCTAGGCTGTGGGGTGTTTTTGGGTAAAACATCGCAAAGATTTAAGGAGAGAAGGAGCAGCTTCTGGAGTGGCTCTTGCCAGGCCAGGGGACACCAGCACCTTACCTGCTCCACCTGAGGACAGCTCCAGACTGGAAACACTTTTCAGAATAAATCCTTCCCGCGTGTGTTTTAACTGTTTTCCCACTAACCAGTGTCAGCAAATCACTGGGGACCTGCCCAGCCTGTGCTGCTGAAGAAAAGTTGGATAATGTGGGATTGTGGGTGTGTTCACTCCTTTATACAGTGTAGCAGAGAGTGATAGTTTGGATAGTAGTTTGGATAGTTTGTTTATAGCTGTGGTATTTCTCAGATACTCGGGTATTTGTCACTTCTCAGGAGCCCTAATGAATGATATCTGGGTTAGCAAGTGTGTCACTTCCCAGTTCTTATCAAACTCTTAAGTGTTGCACTCCAATTTCCCAGCACGTGACTTTTGTTTGCTTTGACCATAAATAGTATTTTTAGCATCTTCGAGAAGGAGTTGGCCGGCAGTCTTTGGCAAGCAGCTCCCACTGAGGCAGGAAAGGTTCGGAAGTGCTTGTGTTTGTAAACAGCATCCCTTCTCCATGAGAGCAGGGAGAGGAGAGGGAGGTGAGTTCAGATCAAGGGTGGAGGTGTTTGATGGACTGGGCAGGAGAGCACAGACCTTCCTCAGGTGAGACTTCGAAAAATTGTTGGATAGAGTGGGAGATCCTTAAAAATCAGAAATGAGTAGATAAAAAAAACCAAAGAACCCACATGATTCCTGTTGGGGGCAAGAACCTGGTATAAATACCTTGAAAAAGTTTGGAGCTTTCTCTCGTTTACCTGTGTGAACTTGCTAATTAATGATCTTCTCAATTCAGCATGCACATTTGTCAGGCAGGAGCTCCTTGAATTGTTTTTGTCTTCAGAGTGTCTTTTCCTGTGTTTTTTTCCCTTTCAGCAGAAAGTCACGTAATGTAAAGTCATGTAAATCTTTTGGCAGCATTTTGTTTCAAGTGACCTGGGGTCCTCTGAGGATTTAAACATCTCTGAGAGGGAATAAAAGTGTTACTTTGATGGACTATAATGGGAGGTGTGGGCAGATTTCTTACAAACTGCTATGAAATAATGGCTTTTATCATGTATAGTTTTGTCTGTAGAATAATAAATGATAGCTGGATAAGTAGTAGTTGGGAGGAGGGTTTATACAGTGGTTTTAAATTTAATCTATCTAGGCAAGGAGCAGATTGCCTATAAAGGGTTCAGACCCTAGTTTGTAACATTTGCAGCCTAAATTTTCATTCAGGTGTCAGCAGTTTGTCAAAATTCATGAAGTTGGATCCTGAATTAAGATATTTTATCCAAGGCTATGAAGACTTTCAGCAGGGGATTTTCATGTTGGAGTTGTTTTAACTTTGTGACCTGACCTTGTTTTAAACCTAAAGCTGAACTCTTTGCACTCTGTTGGGGGTGATTTCATCCCTCAGTGGTCGTGTGGCATTAGACAGAGTGTGGAGAATTTGGATCAAGGGCCATTCTGGCCAAAAACTGTTCAAAACTGCTGTTCCTCAGAGCTTGTCACCATCATGATCCTGAGCATCAGTGTGGAGACGGATTTGTGCAGGCAGAAATTCTGCTTTGTATTAATCCCTTGGCTAAAGTTTCTGTGAGTTTTAGGTATGATGGTGGTGTAATTTAAGTTGCTTGCTGACTGTGGCTGTTTGGGGACATGAGGAAAAACTCCTGGCTGTAGGAATGGAAAATAATCCAGGCAGTGGAAATGATCTGTTCTTACTGCCTTCTGTGCAGGTCAGAGATTGATGGAGAGAAAATCAGAAACCTGCAGTGGTTTTCTGTTGAGCTGGTGTTTTTTGTGTGGAGAGCAGTGGAGGTGAGGCATGGGTGGTTACTTTTGTTTTAATAAGCAGATGTGGGGATTGAGCTGGCTTGGGGTTGCTGGTGTTGGACCCTAACAGACACGTGCTGAGCTCAGCATCAGCCCCACTCTAGTAATGTGCCCTTTTTTCTTTTTATTTTTTTTTTATTATTATTTTTTTTTTTTCCCTTCTTCAGTGAAAGCAGCATCTGTGTGTGCAGAAGGGCAGGGTTTAATTTTGGCTGTGCACTGTAAAAATCGGGACCAGCAAGGTGTAAACTGTGTTGCATTCATGGCATTTGGAGTCAGAGCCTCAAATTCAATACTGAACGAGAATGTTTTCAAATAAAAATATATTTCTAGGCTTAAAAAAAACCCTTTGGGTCTCTGAGTGTAGGAATTCCTGTGGTTGGATCCTACAGGTGTGAATGATTTTTGCTGTGCTCCCCTGAGCCCTGAAGTACATGGGGTTTGTTGTTCCCCCATAACCCCATCCCGGGCAGGAGTGAACACTGTAACACAGGCTGAGGAATGTGGTGCCTGGCAAGTGGGGAACTCTGGGCCACTGCTCCTGCAAATGCAGACCTTGGAGCTGAATCAGGGGGATATTCCAGGGAGCTGGGACACCTGGGAAATGGTGGCCCTAATGATGGGGACAAAACTTGTTGGATGCAGCAGGAGTGATGGGAATGCCAGCTGTGCTGAGCCACATGCAAAGGAGTCTCCGAGTGGGTTGACAAATAAGCATCAGAAGTTGGAACTAATTTTGTATTCTTTATTCAGTAACATATTTTATTAATCTGCAGGACTTTAGGCTGGTTTAGGTGACTAAGTACTCCTGGGCTGACTTAGCCAAGACCACAGGCTGCTCCATGAGTGGGAAAGCCAAAGGCAGAGTGCTGGAACTCCTCAAAGGGCAGGCAGTGACAGCGCCAGCTGAGAACTCCTGACAGACACATTTGTATGCGAGATGTTGCTGGATGATACACTGTGACCATGTAGATACTGAGGGTTTGACAAAGTATCTGCTACCTGGGCTGTGTTCTTAGGGAGCAGCTAGGAGGATTTCAGGGGGACAAAGCCTTGAAAGAATTGTGCAACTTGCAATTTAGAAGGTGATGAGTTTCAGCATGTTTGATTTGGATTTGCAGAAGTATTTACATTTCCTGTGCTTTTTTCTGCAGTTTTTCCAAGTTGTTTAAATATTCTTGTGCATTATAGAGTAGTAAATAATCGCCAGTAATCAATAGCCTGGTTTTTAAACCCAGTTTTACTTTGCTTTTTAAGGCTTTCTGATAACAAAGAACTGTTCTTGCTTGCATCACTTGTCAGGTTGTTGGATTTGTACTCCTTGACGCCCTGCCTTCTAACCTGCAAGTGCATAAAACCTTTTTTTAGCCCTTTTTGACCTCATTTCTAGGCTGGTGTCATGTACTTTGTACCCTGTCACATCTAAGTACATCAGTCACCCACAGGTATCATGTGACAGTAAGGGGACACCCCACTGGCCCAGGATTGGATACACTTTCTCATTTTTCCATTGCATATTTGTTTTCAGCCTGCTCACCCCACCCTGAGTCCCTGTGAGCTGGAGTTTCTGCCAGCCTGACACTTGGATTGACACATTCAAAACCTAATTTATCCTGAAGCATTTTCTCTCAAAGGAGGGTGAAGGCTGAGATAAGTTGAAGAATCTTATGGCCACAGAAATTCAAGAATTCTGACAATTTTGGGGGTTTTTAACATTCTTGTGTCTCTTACATTAGTGGAGGGACTCCACACTTTGGAAATATTATCAAATATGTGTCTCACCTGAGGCCTGCATTTATTTATTCCTAATAATGTGATAGTTCAGGAGGAAATTGCTATAGGTGGTTCAGAGTAGTTCCTGAAAACCTCTCTGTACCTTTGGATCTTCCATTAGCAGCTACTCCCTGAGCTGAGAGAGTGGACACATTCCTGCTCATCTAGAAATCCAGGAGTTTGGGGGGGTTGTTGCTTATCAGCTCCTTGCTGGATTACCTGCTTTGGAATAACTAGTTCATGATTGTCTGGGACCCTGTGAACCTGCAGTTTTCCTGTAGAAAAATGGGTGTAACTCTGTGAGGAGTGACTTTCTGTACTTTGGTGAAGGTTAGTATCCTGGTGGTGTTTTCACTGCTGATGTGATTATATTTTTCTGACAATTGATCAGATTTAAACATCCATTAAAATCACCTAACAATCATCTTGAAAACTGCATCCTCAGCTGGTAGCCTCTACCCCCTTTCAAGGCACAGTATTCGTTTGATATTTGTGTAAATGCAAAACACAGTTGTTACTTTCATTTTTTTTTTACTGAGTGATGGTTGTGGTTGTAGCTGTGGTTCCCATTTAAAGTTGTCCTTTGAAATAGCATGTCCAGGTAACAGTTGGTTTGGGTGACTTGATTTCTCCTTTACACAGATCTGTTTTATTTGGAGAGGGGGATGAGGTTTTCTGCATTGTCATTGCAAAACTTTCTCCTTTTTTTGCTTTATCTATTTGAGGAACTGAATTCAGGCCTGTTTGTGCTTCATATTTCAAGCTCAGTGCAGAAAACCACTTTTGATGCCCCTGTGGAAAGAAATGGGCTGAGCAGGCACAGTCCCTACAAGGATGCTCTCATGAGGTGGGGCTTCTGACCTTGGCCCTGGAGATCAGTGCTTTGCAGTCAGGAGGAGATTGTCCTCCTGCCCCTTTGATTCCTTGGGCCTTTTGAGCAGCAGGAGATGACCCATGCCTGGGAATGCACAGGGAATCAACAAGCCTGAATTTCTGCTGGACACTGGCTTGTTTGTGTGTATTGTAGGCATAGAAGTGAGGAATTGTGCTGTGTTAAGTTGTACTCTTGAGAGCAAAAATACTCCAGTGCTTTTATGCACTGATCTAAACAAAAGGGTTCTCAGAACTTGGGGAATTTTAAGTCAAAGTTGGGAGTACTGTTTTCCTGCATGTGTCATGCAGGTCACACAGCTGAAAAATAATTAAACCCCAGGACCATGTCAGCCACAGGGTGGCTTGTGTGTGTGTTTAATCCCAGGGAATGCATCTTTTGTAGCCCCCAGCTGATTTCCATGAGGGGGAATCTGTAGTTGGTTTTCTTAGGACTCACTTCAAAATTCTGGCATTTTCTTAAAGGGCTTTAGACTCTGCTTGCTAGAAAAAACACTGGATATTGAGCTGAAGCCTGGTGAAAACTTCCATGTTTTTTCCTTTCACTTTCCACACTTGAGGAAGGAAAGTCCCTTAAAAGAATTTTCTTTTAAGTGCTGTGCTATATTCTATATATTCTAGTTGGCAATTAATATCTTTTCACATCCTGACACTTCACAAGAAAACTTCATTCATCTCATTTTTTTGTTTTGTTGGCACGTGGTGTGTTTTGATCTTTCTGTTTTGCCTCAGAAGAAAACATCCAGTGCCATTGGGCTTTGCTTTCCCTGGTGCTGAGGCAGAACCAGTTCTCTGTGGGTTCTCAGAGTGGCTGTTCAGTTCCTGTCAGAAGTGCCTCTGACTGATTAGGGATCCCCACTGCTGAGTAATGACAGGACTGTATTTTTGGGCATACAAGAAGTGGTGTTGGTGTGGTACAGAGCATCCACCCGTGCAATGGGGAGAGCAGTGCTGAAACTGTGCTAAAAGTCAGCTTGAAAGCGGGGCTGGGACTGATGCTGGGTCTGTTCAAGAGGAAAACACCCAGGCTGGAGAAATACCTATTGAAAGAGAAAGTTTTGGTAAGTGCCTGCCTTGGGAGCAAAAGGAGACACCCAGAGGAGGTGAAAACGGGGCATTTGGCTCTTTCTCTGTCAGGAAGGGAGGAGGGGCAGGCTGGAGCTTATCTTTGGATGCAGTTGGGACAGATCCAGCTGTGGTTTGCTGGAGGTGAGGCTTTGCTTCCAAGGTGTTTAAAGGGCATATTGAGAGGAAGTGAACCAATGAATCCCGGTTTTGTGATGGAATTAGTGGAGCCCCTGTCCTTAGGAGAGGCCAGTGCAGGCAGATGAGCAGCAGGTAAGAAAGGCTGTAAAAGCATAATAGTAGTAGGGGATGAGGCCTGATGAAGGTTAAACTAAGCTTAACTCATTTGTTATCCATGACAGTGCATGTGTTTGGAGCAGAGCTTTGGCAAGCTTATGTTTTCTGGTAGGAGGCATGGAGACTGCTTTTCTGATTGTCATTTTTTTTTTGTCAAAAGATTCCTTCATTTCTTTAAATTGCATGGGGTTTAGTTTGAGGGGGCATGGCTTGGGTTCCTAGTGCTTGTATCTTCTGCCTGACAGATGTAATGGTGTAATTCCTTAGCTCCATGTGCCAGCTCCTGCTTTTACCCAAAGTCACTGAGTGACCATTTCCCTCACTGGGCACAGTGCAATGGCTGCTTCTCATCAATGCTTGCCCTTAACTTAAAGAGCCTTTTTGTCTTTCAGCCATCTTCTAATGGAGCAAGTCTGGCTTGCACCTTTCCCATTTCTGCTCCACCCATGGCTCACCAGTTTGCATACATGTTTTAGCACCTTTGTTGAATGCAAGTGTTGCTTGTCAGCTGTGTTAGTCATTAAGTCATTTAGCCTTTTCTTTTTATTTTTTAATTTGATAGATACCTGGACGTAGATGTTTTTGTTTTGTTAATTTTCACACCACATCTTTTCTGTACTTTAGGTTGACTCCTCACTGCACTGTGAAAGCCATTAGGAAAAAGTCCTTGGGGTTAAAACCTGGGGCTCCACAGTTACCTGCACTTGGGGCTAGAAATTAATTTTAAATGTCGACTGATCTGTCTGAAGCTGAACCCGTGCATCATAAGGCGCTTCCACTCTTAACGGGAGCTCAGCTGATCCACACGGACAAGTTAAGTGAGGTAGGGGCTGGCCCTTTCTCCAAGCTTGCCCTTGGATCAGTCCTTGACTTCCAGTCCTGCTCAAGGTTACTCAGTACTCTCTCTCCCCTGCTTCTAGGAAACTCGGCTGGGAGTCTAACAAACTCTGCTTTCCCTTCCCTGCTTTCCCTGAGATGATGTGTCTGTCAAAATCCTCAAATGCTCATCTCATTTAATTTGGAATTGAAATTATTTCTTTTATAACTGTAAAATGTGGAAGTGTCCTCTCCTAGTATGCTTTGAAGCTGGTTTGAGGGCTACTGTCTTTTAACATCTTAAAAAATCCAGACCACAATATTTCTACCTATGCTGCTTTGATTTACTTTAATCCCCTTTCAAAACTTTCAGATTCTTTCCAGCACCTGTGCTGATTTTCACATGCTTTTTGTAGAAAGTGGAAGACGACACAATGCCAATCCGCCGCTCGGTGAACGCTTCCTCCCGGGAAACTCCTCCCAAAAGCAAACCTGCCGAAGGGGAAGAGGTCAAAGCAGGTACAGTCATACTTCTAGAGGGGCTTAGTGTATATCCAAACATAGGCTGGCTCTGAAACTCCTGGAAAACCCTACAGCCAGGATGAAAATATTATTACTGTTTGGCTCCTTGTCCCAGGATTTGTGTTTTGCAATTCCCAGTCTGAACCCACTTGTTTTGTCTTTTATACCCTATGTCGCTCCAGACATGAAAATGTGGCTGAATATTGTCCCTTATAAGTCTGTGCATCCTTTAGGGTAAAGAACTTAGGAAATTTCAGTAGCATCAGAAAGATGGTTTGAGATCAGAAGGTGGAGTTCATGAATGGAAAAACAGAGTATTCAATTTTTTTTCTCCGTTTTTCTGAGCAAAGTGTTTTACCACAGTGTGTCATGCAATCTAGCCTGATATTAATGTGGCTGGTCTTAGTAGCTTGGGCCTCAGTGTCCCAGATTGAGTCATTTCACTACTACAGTCAGTAGTTACTACTACAAAACTGACCTTTAATTCACTGTGTATTTTAAATGTCTCCATGGGAAAACTGCACAGGAATGTATCAGAAATGCTTAAGCTGCACAGGGCAGTGTTGGTGGGCAGTTATTTATCCAAAGAGTGTGGAATTTCAGTTTATATGCATTTTATCTAATAGACAGCCCAGTCTCTAACCCCTGTTCTCAGCTAAATATACCTCTAAGTTTTTTTTTTTTTTTCCTTGGTAAGTTGATTTTTGACTGGATTTGATCCTTCTGATATACAAGTGCTCCTGCCAATGCACATGCCACCTAAAGCTTTGCCAAGTCTGGGAAAATGTGATGGAATTGTAATTATCCTTCAGGTGCTTTTGTGTTTGAAAACAACTGGGCCATAAGCAAAGCTACTTCTTAGAATCCCAGGCCTGTCTGCAGCAGCAATTTTTGGAGTTAAGAGGAGAACACGGTTGGAACTGGTTAATTGTGAAAATGTTGCATGATGTTGTTTGCAGTTATTCTGGCATTTGGGGTCTGATTGCGCCTTTATTGAAGCTCTTTTCAGTATTTTTCTTCACTTTTTAAATTGCTTTTAAATAACACATTAAGTTAATGAAAATAAATTGGTGGGAAATAATTAGTGGAGTATGATCTTCAGTTTAGCTTTTTTCCCCCTCTACCTTCCTAAAGAATAAAAGCTGGTTTTAGACAGTGACTTGATGCTTTTTCACGTTTTCTAGATGCAGAAGTCACCTCTGAGGAATCTGCCTCTGTTGGAGAGGAACAAGAGACTGAAACCCTGCCTGCTGCATCCAGTGAAGCAGAACAGCCAAAGGAACCTGAGACTGAAGGGAAGGAGGAAACAAAGTCCTCAGAAGAAACCAAAAAGGAGTAAGGATTGGCTTCAGTGCTTGGCACTGAATTCAGGGATTTGGGTAGGACTCTGAAGGATGTCAGGCTCTACAGAGAGAAAAGATAATGGGAGAGAAAAGGAGAATGGGTGCCTTAAGGTGCCTCTCCGTAAGATACTAAGGAAGATGCTCCTGATCATGTGGAGCTGCTGTTCTCCAACATGTGAGGCTGAATAGTGATACAAGGTCTCTTTTTTGCTAACAGAAACATCAAAATAGTCCTTAAGTTACGTTAATTTAAATCACGTCAGATGTTCTGGGCTTTTTTTTGTGTGTTCTTATCCTGCTTGTTGGCTTTTTTTAGTGCCTCTTGTCTTACTATTGCTCTGTATTTTCCCTAAGAGAGAAGGATCAGTCTAAGGAGAAGGAGAAGAAGGTGAAGAAGACCATCCCTGCGTGGGCCACGCTCTCTGCCAGCCAGCTGGCCCGGGCACAGAAGCAGACTCAGATGGCAGCCACCTCCCGGCCCAAAATGGATGCGATTTTAACTGAGGCCATCAAGGTAAGCAGGACACAAATGTGGGTTTTATTCAATTTATGTCCTAAAACACACTTGCTGAGGTGCAGGTGATAGTGCTGTGTGTCAGCAGGAGGCTGAGTGTTTAAGATGGGTGTGCTTGTGCCTGGAAGCCCATGGAACTAACATGTGAGTCCATGAGGGTGATGAGGGGCCCTGTAGCTGTTTTCTTTGTTTAGAATTTGTTTCTCTCCCTAATTATATTATGAGGAACAGCTAATATGGCATAACCTGGTTGATTGCTGTCATAATTTTTTTTTGCTGTGCCTCCTAGCCACATTTAACTTCATTTACCTGGCTTCATCGATCTATTTGATACATGTGCTTTCTTTTTAGCATTAACTTACTCTAACTCAGGACAGACAGATGCACTGTAAACCTGCATTCCAAAGTGGCTTTGGTTTACTTTATCCCTCCTGATTGTAAGAGGAGATCTCTGCTGTTGTAGCTGTGCTGCTACTCTCCCCTCAAGACTTGGTTGCTTCCTTCAGAGGAGGCCTGGATTTAACTGCAAGATGGCCTTTCCATGTATTTTCAAAAGATGAACTTCACCTTAGGTTTCACTAATTTACTGATGTCAATCCTCCATCTTAAAAAAAACAATTGGCAGATTGTTCTGACTTAGTGATTACTCTGTCTGGCATTAATAAAATGTTAGTAAATCAGCTGTGCAGCATTGCCAAAAGGTGACTGTTTTGTATGTTAAGCCATTCTGTGTGAGTGCTTCAGAGCAGGGGAGTAGTAGATATGTGTTTGCTGTGCTGCTTTTGTGGTGTTTGTGTTGCGTTCATCTACTCAGAAGGGGAAAGTTAAGTATTTTGTTAGTCATGTTTTGTACTTGATTCACAGTGGGGAAAAGGCCAGCCCTGGCATCCTGTGGTGGCCTGTGTGCATCAGTCCAATCTCTGTTCTTCCATCCCACTCAGGATAATTCCAGTGTAGGTGGTTTCTAATGTTTTGTTTCTGTTTCAGGCCTGCTTTCAGAAGAGCGGTGCCTCGGTCGTTGCGATACGGAAATACATCATCCACAAATACCCTTCCCTGGAGCTGGAGAGGAGGGGATACCTCCTGAAGCAAGCACTGAAAAGGGAGCTGGAGAGGGGAATCATTAGGCAGGTAAGAGCTGCTTTGTGGAGCAGCACTGAAGTTGGCATTGCTGAAGAGAGACTATTTCCAAGAGCCTGGAGTGATAGGACAAGGGAGAATGGCTTCGGAGTGCCAGAGAACAGGGTTAGATGGGATATTGGAAAATAATCCTTCCCTGTGAGGTTGGGAGGCCCTGAGACAGGGTGCCCAGAGAAGCTGTGGCTGCCCCTGGACCCCTGGCAGTGTCCAAGGCCAAGTTGGACGAGGTTTGAAGCACCCTGGGATAGTGGAAGGTGTCCCTGCCCATGGCAGGGGTAGAACTAGGTGATCTTTAAGATGCTTTCCAGCCAAAACCATTCCATGTTTCTGGGAACTGCATAGGAGTTTCTTAACTCCATTAGAAGGTCTGTGGAATGAGCATGTATCTCCCTCATGGAGGTTCATCACCCTCTGTCTTTGCTTTGTTGGACACTGGCAGGATTTCAGCACTGTTGTGTCAGTCACATACTTGGCACCTTTGGTTTCGGTGCAATTCCTGGCCATTTAGGTGTCCCATGTCACACAGCATTGCAGCAGCATGTGAGTCCAGCAGTGTCACTCTGCAGCAGTGTGGGTTTTAACTCTGTAATTTATGCCTGTGTTACCTGTCAGGATCTCCTGGTCAGGACAGCAGAGTATATCCCTATGTCTGACTGCAATTTCTGATCTTGCTGAAGTTCCAGTGGGCTCAGATCAGGCCTCTGCCATAAAACCCCACTGCAGGGTGACAGTGCATTTAAAATCTGCATCATTATGTCAGTTGGTATTCTAAGTTACTCTGTTAAGGACTGAAACTGACTTTCTCTTGAACCAGGTGAAAGGAAAGGGAGCTTCTGGGAGCTTTGTGGTGGTGTCTAATGCAGGAAAAACTGTTCCAAAAGCCAGAGACAGAAAGGTAAGATGGATCATTTTAAACAACACTCTGAAATGTATTGCACTGAAGCACACATACCTTACCCAGTGTTCTCAACACAGTGTTTTCCTCCTTGTTGTGCTTTTTCTCCCCAAGTACAGCAATTAAAACACTCATCCCACTGGTATCAGAATCAGAAAGCTGCTATGAGGAATTAACCCAAGTCAAATGATCAAAATGTTTAAATGATCAGGTTTAAAATGTTTACATTAACCCCCTAGACTGTGGTTCAGAGGCAGAAAACTGAATAACCATGAAACTCTTCCTCTGTCTCTCCTGGGTGGAGAGATACACCTCAGGTATTGGAGGAGAGTTTTATGCTATTGCTGTGTGTGTTTTACCTGTCATGTGGATAAAGGGAGACTCCAGTCTTTAGGACTGAGGGGAACGTTTTCCCATCAGCTGTGAGGACAGAGGGAGGAAGAAGAAAATATCCTAAGGCTTCTGGAAGAAAGCTTCTAATGCTGGGTGTTATTCACACATCCCAGTGTGAAGGGGATGATTTTTTGAGCTTCACAGTTAGTTGTGGCTCCAGTACTGCTGATCTCTCCACTCCATGCTGTGCTGAGTGTGTGAAACACATTCCTAATGCTGCAGTTACAAAATGTTTAGCTGGAATTGCCAATCCCTTGGGATTAAACAGGTGAAGTTAGGCAGGTAAGACTTTGGTGGTCATCTCTTGCCTCCTGGGGAGACCAAAAGCCCTAAAACTGAAGCAAATGTTCACGCACTTGGTGTGGGCCCCTGGAGGAAACTTAATTGCAGTGGAACTTTTTAAACAGAGCTCACTGGCTCCATGAGAAGTGTGAGCAAGGCAGCTGATACCTGCTGACACATCAGCTCTCTCTGCAGCATATGGGTGTCTTTATTCCCAGTTACTTTCTCTGTGTTGCAGCAAAACAAATGTTTTGCGTGAATTTGGCTGGCAGGGGAGCAGCTCCCTCACCCATTGCACTGTTTGCAGAGCTGCTGTTCAGCATCAAATCACTGAACATCAGCACATTTTCTGTATAATGAACAGACCATTTTTCCCTGATTGTCCCCTCTCATACTAACAACTGGAGTGGAGGAAAACTCAGAATGGAATGTTAGCTCCAACCAAGATTTTATTACGTTATTTCAAAAAAAAAAAAAAAGGACTCCTGTTTAGCTGTTCATTTTAGGGAAGGCTTGATTTGTGCAAACAGGTTCTGTCTGTGGTGAGTTTTAAGTTTTGTGTCAGCTTGTATCATCATCTTTACAGAAAGGGTTATAAAGCATTGGCACAGGGGATCCAGGGAGTCACCATCCCTGGAAGTCTTCAAAAAACCTGCAGATGTGGCACTTGGGGACATGGTCTGGTGGTGAATGTGTCAGTGCTGGGTTAATATTTGGACTCGGTGATCTTGGAAGGCTTTTCCAGACTGAATAATTCTATGATTTTTCTTCTGTCTCATTGAAAAGTGGCAGAGGAAAACATCTATAGCAAGAGGAAGGAAATAATTGAAAATACAGCTGTTAGATACTCATGAATTCGTATTTGTAAAGTTTTCCTAAAACCTATGAAAATTCAGCCAGATTTGCTGTATATCTGCTAAGCTGCAAAATGTTTTAAGTTGTTACAGCACAAGTTTCCAGCTCAGCAGCCAGTGTCAGGAGCACTTATCCCCACATGTGCATTGGTGGTTCAGAAACCCAGAGTTTTAGGCCCTGCTGATGCATAAAAGTCTGTGTGTTTCAGAAAAGCACTTCGGCTCTGAGCGCAGAGCAGCAGGTGAAGCTGGAGGATGTCCTGCCGCTGGCCTTCACCCGCCTGTGTGAGCCCAAGGAAGCTTCTTACAGCCTGATCAAGAAATACGTGTCTCAGTATTACCCCAAACTCAAAGTAGATATCAGGTAAACGCTGGAGTTGCTTTAGCAAGCAGAGGACTGGGGAAACTCAGCCTTCCTCTGGTTCTGTCTCACCTCACGATGATTCAGTGTGATATTTAAGCCAGGTGCTGCTCAGAGTTGCAGGGCCTGTGGGAAAGCTTGCGGAAAAACTCTGCCTTTCCTGCGTCCCTCCACATCCCGTCTTTGTTCCTGACACCACCAGCAGAGCTGCTCTGCACATCTTAATCTCACCCACACCCCTTCACTGCCTGGATGTAAAGGCCTCTCCTCAGGGTCTCATCCCCCCTGGACCTGGATGCTTTAGCCAGCATACATGTAATCTTTATGCTGACCTGTACAGAGCAAGTTGAGGCTTGGGAAGCAAAACTAGGAAAACCCTGCGTGTCACCTCTGACAGGGTTTTGTCAGCCCCTTGTTTGCCTGTGAGCTGCCTGAATGCCCAGCTTGTCCAAATGTGCTGCTCAAGGTGAGTGGATCCTTGCCAGGACTGGGTGCCCGGAGCTGCCAGCGGTGCTGTGACACGGAGCCTGTGCTGCCTCTCAGCTCCCAGCGTGGCGCTGCGTTCTGCCCGGGCAAGGAGCCTCGCTGACAGCTCTCCATTTACAGTGTCTGCCTGTAGGCAGATGCTCTAAGTGCTGCTCTGCTCACACGCTGCAAAGAGCTGTTTCTCTGTTTGTTTTTGGAGCTGTCAGTGTGTGTCAGTAAAGCTTTCTCCTCCTGTGTTTCAGACCCCAGCTGCTGAAGAACGCCCTGCAGAGAGCTGTAGAGAAAGGCCAGTTAGAGCAGATCACAGGGAAGGGAGCATCTGGGACATTCCAGGTCAGAGACTGGGTTCATCTTTGTTGACCACAAGCGTTGGATGTCAGTTACTGCACCCTGTCCCCTGGTTTCACTAGGTAGACCTTTCTTCAGCAGCCTGGCATGCTCAGCACTTGTCCAGCTATGAAGCAGTAGGACTCTTGTTCTCTTGGTCTCCGTTTCAGGAGCAGACCCCTGTTCCCATGCTGAGTGTGCTGCATGCACTGCTCAGCTCTGACTCACCAGCACAGTAGGGAGCTGGTGGGGTAAGCTTTCCTTTCCATCCCTCCCTGGAAGTGCAGCAGGTACCCCAGATGCCTGCGACATCTTTTACTCGTGTGTGCCACGGAAGTCTCTTGGGTACATTTGGTCCGTGGGATGGAGGAAGATGTGATTTATCTTGCTTTCTTTCCTCCCCTGAGCAATAGGCCCTTAGACTGCCACATCCTTGCAGTGTATTTGGGGGCTGGGGTGAGGTGTTGCTGATAAAGCCCCCCAGGCCAGCTGACTGACTAGGCCTGCCCTCCCACCTAGAGCTGGGAGAGCAGCGTTCCCTCTGCAGTGTGTTAATATTAAACATATCTGTGCTAATGCAGGAGCGCCGACCCACCTGGTGCAGAGGAGCTTGTCCTGACCTGGTTTGGGAGAATTTTGTCTTGATGCTTTTCTCTTCCTCCTTGGAAAATAGCTGAAGAAATCAGGGGAGAAGCCCCTGCTGGGTGGGACTCTGATGGAAGATGCCATCCTGTCTGCTATTGCGGCCATGAACGAACCGAAGACCTGCTCCACCACAGCACTGAAGAAGTATATCCTGGAAAATTACCCAGGGACCAACTCCAACTTCCAGGGTAAAGTACTGATCCATGTACCATTTCTATTCTGCATACTGAGAGAGTCCTGCAGCTGCAGATGTGCCTGTGCAGCACCTTTAAACTGCTCTGTTGAGCTTGCAGGGAGCTGCAGCTGCTCAGCTCTTTGTGCTGCAAAGATGCTCTGTGGTTCTAATTCCCATCAGTCCCTTTCAAGCCGGACAAAGGCCAGTTCCTGAGACAGAATGCATGATTCTCTTGTCTATAGCCAGGAAGGGGAATAGTATTTAAGTACTTTATTGTTCTTAAATCACCAAGTTGATTTCATCTCTGCTTTGAAAGGGACAGTTTAGCATCAATGCAGTTCCTACTGCTTTTTATTTAGAGAACTTGTGTAGTTTAACTTTTTAAAAACATTCATGAGCACCCCTCTTACTGATTTGTTTGAGGCCCTACTTTGCATCTGATTTTTAAAAGGTCGAACAAATAAGGAGAAAAGCCAAATTGTATTTTATTTGGAAGGGAGATTTTGTGGCACTTTGTTCCCAGGAGTGACACTAAGGTCTCGTTTGACTTTTGCCTGAGCAGAGGCTTTCAAGCAGATCTTCTGATGGCTTATTTGGGTTATTTGGGCTGAGGCCTGATGCAGTTGGTTGGTGCTGGAGGTCAGTTGAGACAGGCTGAGCTCACAGCAGTCTTTGCTCAAATCTGAACATAGATCACTTTGTTCCTGTGGTGTCACTGAGCTGGTGCCGTTCCTCAGGAGCAGAGAGGAGATTGCTGATCCCACAGTCTTCACCTGGAGCTGGAGCACAGCATCAGCACAGCTGTTTGGTGCAGGGCTGCTGACACAGTGCAGGTTTCAGGACTGAAGAGGGCCTGCCTGCAGGCCTTCTGCCAATTATGAATTGATGTTGAGTGTGACTTCTTAATCTCAGGGCAGGGAAAAGAGGTTCCAGGCTTCCTTAGCCCTCGCATGGTTTATTTTCAGGACCACTGGTCCTTAGGGCCTGTGTTGAGCCAGCCTCCAAGTGCTTGTCACTCCTGCAAGGCCAATAAGGAAATCTCAGCTTGCAATCTGTTGTTTTCTCTCTCCTTCCGTTACATAAAAGGAATTTTGATGATCTCTGCTTTGTTCTGAGAGCAACTGGAGGAAGATGTGGTGAGATGGGAAAAGCAGGCGGGTACACACTGCAGAGCCAGAGCTCTGCTCTCCTCCCCAGTTTATGCCTCATCACAGAACTGGACTTGACTGGAGTCAAATTCTTTATGTGCTGTTATTGACCTTTGACACCCAGAGTAAAACCAGCCTTGTGGTTATAAAAACTTTGGAACATGCTTGAGAGCAAACCTTGTTTTTCCCTGGGAGCTCAATATGTAAATAGTCCCTCTAATTCAAGCTGAAAATGGTTCTGAACTGACTAAACAACCCAAGCTCTTTGCCAGAGACAAAGATCCCCTGTACTTGCACAGTTTGAGTTTCAATTCTTACACAGTACACAATGGAATGACTGGAATAAAAGTCTGGAGTAAAAGACAGGAATAAAAAGTTCAATTGTTGTATTTCTAGACCAAATATTTTACCCTTTAAAAAACAAAACAAAAAGCAAACCACAGTATGGGGAAAGATGCAGCGCATGCAACATTGAGAACATGAGGAGATCAAAACCAGGGTAAAAGGCTTGTTTTAAAACACATTTTAGAGGACAGTCTGAGAAGGGTTGAATTTGGACAGAGGTAGTTACATGGTGCTGTCAAATGATTTATGAAGGAGCATCCCATGATCATGGCATCAGAAACGTGCACTGTTCTCAACTCCTTCCTTTGGAGAGTTTAAAGCCACTCTTGCCAGGTGCTCAGGAACAATATCTTGTATCTTGCTTGAAAATTGACTGAGAGGATTTCCCATCCTGACTCCAGCTCTGATTTCAGAGGGCACAGCAGAGAGCTGCAAGATCAGACAAGAGGATAAAGATAGTAACACAACCTTTCTCTGATTTCTTTTTCACAGTGCATCTACTGAAGAGAACCCTGCAGAAATGTGAGAAGAATGGCTGGATGGAGCAAATTTCTGGGAAGGGCTTCAGTGGAACCTTTCAGCTTTGCTTCCCTTATTATCCCAGGTAAAGATCTTGTCTGTAAAATGATGTTCAGGAGTTTTACACAGGTATCAGAGCCAAAGTTCATGAGCCAACCTCCCATTTACAGGGAGGTTGTAGAGGGTTTGTTCACTAGTGAACTGTCACATTGTCACCCATGCTCTGGATAATGGCATTACTTGGGTGAACAGAAAACTGACTTCATTAGCAAGGGAAGCTTTTAAGGGCAGTAGAAATGCTGGGCTCACTATTCTCAAGTAGTCTGTTGTGCTGCTTTTGTTGCAGGCTGGGCTATTGAAGTGTTCTATGCTAAAACCAATTCACCTGAGCAGGAAGTGGGGTGGGTTCTCCATGCCAGGGTGCTCCCAAGGAGCAGCACCCAGCTGTTCCTTCCTTAAGGGAGGAGAGGTGGGAGGAAGGAGGATGACCTAGATTAACCACTCTGAGTCTAAACCAGCCTTTCTTCTCCTGCTGTGAGTTGATATTGTGCTGGGCCGTGTGGAGCCCAGGGATGAGGCCTTGGTGTCCCAGGAGGAGCCAAATGGCAGCATAGTCATGGAGGTGCCTGCTCCCCAGCTCCCTTTATTGCACACGAGTCCCCACAGCTTCAGCCATGCTTAGCTGCTGGAGTCTGGTCCTGCCCCTTTGTTGTTTCTCTCCCTGGGTTTGCAGGGAAGGAGCAACAAGGGATAGAAATGGAGAAGGGACAGCTTAGGGCTGGTTCCACGGCTGTCATGCTTCTCCTATTGCAAAGTCTAAATGACCTTGGTTTGGGGCAGCAGCAACCACAGAATTCCTGGGGGTATTTCTGGATTAGGCTAAAGCTGTAACCTTGTGGGGGGAAGCTGCAGTGCCAGAGGAGAGGCAGGGTTACCCAGGGCTTGTCTACCCTGGAGTTGTATCCTTAGAAGCAAATCACGCTCTGACCAGACCCCTCTTGTAGCCCAGATGTGCTCTATCCAGAGAAGCAGCAGGATGAGGATTCTGAGGAATCTGATGAGGAAGAAGAGGAGGAATCTGAGGAGGAAGAAGAATCTGAAGAGGAAGAGTCTGAGGAGGAAGAGCCACCACCAAAGAAGAGGTATGGCAGCATGAGAGATGAGTGGGCTCCTTTGGATAAGTGTCTGTCACAGCTGTGGAGTACTCACGTGTGTCTCTAGGTGTGGTCACCTATCCACAGAGCTGTTGCTCATGAGTGTTGGCAGAAGTTTCTAATTATTCCTTATTCCAGAGATACTGACCTCCCCCATTCCATAATTTGAAGCCTTCCTCTTTTCTCCTCCAGATGAGAGCGAGCCTGTGTTTATTCTTTGTGTTGCCTTAGGTCTCCTGCTTTAGAAAGTGTGATGTTTCACATGGAACTTTTGGTGGTTATTGTTTCCTTAAAAAAAAAAATCTTCCCTACAGTAATTATTTGCAGCTCTGTAGCCAGATATGAGACCTGCCTCACTCAAAATTTGGACTTAATATGAGTGTTGTTTGTTAAGTAATGAAATCCCATTTAGAGAGGAGAGATAGTACTTAGGGCCCTTAATTGTTCTGACAGCTGACTGATTCACTGTCATTATTTATCTGTTTATTTGCCTAACAAAGGGCTTGGAAGCCTCGATGGCAGCTCTGTGGGGATGGGAAGTGCTCAGTGGAGAGATAGCAGAGGAGCTCTTGCTCTTTGGGATTTAGCTCATAGAATGTGCTGGCAAAGGACAGGGATGCCAAGATGTGCTTCATTTATGCAAATTGCTGACAGCAGCTCTGCTCTGGGTACCGTTTGTGCCTCCACTGAGCTCCTGTGCTGTCTCTTCCTGACAGGATGCAGAAGAGACCACCCCCCAAATCCCGGAGCAGGGCCCCTCCGATGAAGAGAAGAGAGTCCAAACCCAAGCCAAGGAAAACCCCCACCGCCCGCCGGGGCAAAGCAAAGCCCCCTCCCAAGGTCAAAACCCCTGCTAAGAAAGCCAAACCAGCAGCCCCAGCCATCAAGAAAGCCTCTGGTGGCAGCTCTTCCAAGAAACCAGCAGCCAGTGGGAGGAAGGAAGTGAAACCCTCTGCCAAGGGCAAATCCACCATGAGGAAATCTCTCCGGGCAAAAAAGTAAAATGTTTCCAGTGTCAGGGAATCCCATGGTCAAATCCACAATCTTGTTTTATAAGTCAATGTGCATTTGTATTTTAGTTCTGATGCTTAAACATTTCTTTAATTTTTTTTTAATTTTTTTTTTCTCGAATGATGGGGAAAAGCTGAAAACTAAATCAAACCAACCTGAGCATCCATTAGATCTCGATGCTATGCCTTGTGCCTGCCCCTCCCCTGGAACGAGTCATCTTTACTTTCTGCAATAATTTTAGGACTTTTCTAGGATGTCTCTAATCTGTACATTTATGGTGTTCCATGTGGGTTTCGAGGGGGGAGGGTTGGCTTTTAAAACAATTCTTCAAAGAAGATCTTTATATCTTTAGACAGCAGGAACAGGATGATCAGGGGAATGTGATTCTTTAATGAGAAGGTGCCATGGCAGAGGAGTCCTCCCTAGATCCCTGCATGCCGAGGTCCTTGGCGCTTCCATGAGGGAGCCATGTACATACAGCACTTGCACTGAGCCCCGAGGTGCTGCTTTCCTCAGCCACAGGCCCAGGGGTGGCTGCTGAGTCACATCCTCAGCATCTCCTGAGGGTCTGGTGCCAGAGGGGCTCCAAAAGGGGCAGCTCTCGGTTAGGCGGGTGATTTGAATTAGTGTTTCCACACCACATCTGTTACCTTAAAACCAAAATATATCAAAGTCTTCTTGAATTCAACTTTCAAATGTTTTTAAGACATGAAAAGCCTGAGTTTGTCTCCTCTTGTTTACCCTTTTTTAAAGAGAAGTTGGAGAGCTATACAATTGCTAATGTAGAGATGTTGATAAGTGAAGAACATGCGGTTTGCTAAAATAAAATGAAACTAGATTCCAGGTCTGCCTTCTGTGTCCATTCTCTCCTTGCCCCAGCTTCTCCTCCTGGAAAGGTAGAGAGGAGGCAATACAGTCACCACGGATTGCTGCAGAGGCAGATCTTTGTTCAAAGCCAGCAGGGTTTAGCCTGAGCCACTGCCAAGCTCTGTCGTTGGACCAGCTCCTGACCTTTTTCTTCCGTGGTTCCTCTGGATACAAAGGTGAGTGAGAAGAAAAGCATTGTTGGAACCTCTTGCTGGTCGTCTTCTCCCCTTGTCAGTGATCAGTGAGCACAAAAAAAACCCAGCTGAAACCTTCTTCCCCCACCCTGCTCAACAGAACAGCACCTGCCTTCAGAGCACATCTTGCCACATCCCCACTCTGCTGTGCCCAGGGCAGCAATGCCAATAGGAGCTGACAGTCTCCAACGTGCTGCTGCAAAAAGCAGTGAGGAGGGGAATTACAAGGGGGAAAACAGCTTCATTGAATTTATTCTTTTCAGCTGCTGTCTCAGTGTGCTCCCTCTAACAGGGAGTTAAAAAATTCCTATAGAAATGGCCTAAATTGTTCCCAACTCTGTAAGAAGGGTACAAACAGCAGGTTAAAAATCACAGCTGATGGGAAACACAGTGAAAGCTCTGATCAGAGTGATCCACAGGGATGTAAAGCAATTACAAACATTAGTTAATGGCTTGTTCCTGGGGCTGCTCGTACCAAAGCCGTGGGGTTTGTTGGCGTTGTGAGATGAATCAGAGAAACTTCTCTGTGCTAGCATATTTATGGGGACAAGGAGTCTTCACCCAGGTTCTTGGCATTTTTCAATCTCCCTCTTCCCAATGGCATCCCCACACCAACAATCTCATGGGTATTTGTTAAAACACTGCTCTGGATAACAAGGATTTTCTCACATCCAAGCAGCAGCACCTTGAATTAAGAGTTGTGCCAAAACCTTGGTCATCACCGGACTCTGGCTGTGGTTTGAAGTGATTTCTGCACACCGAGCCAAAAAAAAGTTACAGGGTTGGTTGTATTTAATCCAAAGGAGTGATTCTTCTCAGGAGCAGTTACTGGGATTGAACGGGAAAGTCTTCATGGCCAGCAGGGCAAACACATTCTAGGGGGGTTGTGCCGGCTCTGCCACTCGCTCTTCCTCAGTCTCCGCTTCCTGGCCAGACTGGGCTCCGTTATGTTGTTTCTTCAGCCCCATCTGTCCTATTTTTTTCCTTTTTTTCCATGTTTCTCCACTACCGATGATCAGGTGGCTCTGCCGTCACAGCAGCTGGTGCTGGCAGTGACCCAAGGGTTGAATGCTGCCGGTCGGACCCTTTTCCTCACATCCTCGAGATTGCTGGGGCACGAGACAGGGATTTTTGGATGCAGCACCAAGGGTTAGACCCCATCTCCTCCCCAAACTGCTGCTTTCCCATTCCAGGAGCTAAACTCGTTCATCCTTGGGATTGGGGGCAGCTTCCTTCAGCTGGCCCAGAGGGTGTGAGGGAAGCTCTGGGTTATGTGGTTGCTCTGCAGTGAGGCCAGAGCTACCCCTCTTTGTTTTTTTCCCAGCAAAAGCAGGCAGCAATTGGCAAAACTCCACAGCGAATGTAGAAATTGGGGTGAAAAGGGTCTGAGCATCAGGGCAGGGGGTGGCGAGCGAGCAACCACGTGTGTACGTGTCAGGGTTAGAAATCGCTGCTCCGCTGGGCACGCCGGAGGAGACGGGAAAAGACGCAGAGGAAAATCAGTTGCCGCCGCGTTTTCCAAAATCCCGAGCGAGCGTCCCTGCTCGCCGTCGCTTCCAAGGAACGGAGAGAACCGAGGAGGAAAATTGCGGTGATTCATCGCGGGCAGATCGGAGGCAGGAAATGGGAGTTTGCTGCCTGCCCCGTGCCCGGCGTGGGCTCCGTGGGCTCGGGCTCACCGGGGCCTGGCTGGCGGCGAGGGCCTGACACCCACGGGGCCGGCATCCCTGCGCCGCG
>VYXD01007110.1:271476-289029 GCA_013397195.1 Hylia prasina | reverse complement strand
GTGTGACTGTCCCCGCTGTGTGTGTGTGACTGTCCCCGGTGTGTGTTTGTGACTGACCCCGGGGTGTGTCTCTGACCCCGGTGTGTGGCTGGCTGGGGCGATGGCCACGGAGGCAGTGAAGGTGGCCGTGCGCTGCCGGCCGCTGAGCGGGCGTGAGGCGGCCCTGGGGTGCCGGGCCATCGTCGGTGTGGATGGCGCGCGGGGCCGGTGCCTCCTGCGGAACCCCGCGGCCCCCGCGGAGCCCCCCAGGCAGTTCTCCTTCGATGGGGCATTCGGTGGGGAGCACAGCACTGAGCACATCTACAACGAGATCGCCTACCCGCTCGTGGAGGTCAGTGGGGACCCAGGGGAGCCCCACGCAGCCGGACATGGGTGCAGTTTTGGGCAGCACAATGAAAGAAGGAGCTGCAGGAGCATTTAGATAGTACTCTCAGGCGCACGGTGGGATTGTTGGGGTGTCCGTGCAGGGCCAGGAGTTGGACTCTGATCCTTGTGGTTCCCTTCCAGCTGAGGGTATTCTGTGAACACATAGACTGGGACAGGGGTTGAGGGGTTTTACAAGTGATCCCTAAGTGAAGCGGGATCCACTTGACTTTCCCCATACTGGAAGGGTGGTGCAACAGGATGAACTCTAAGGTCTCTCCCAATCCAAACCATTTGGGATTCTATGATTTAGGGGAAGAAAGCCCTGTCTACTGCCTGCTACAAGCCTGGGGAGCAGAGCAGATGGAGTCCAGGAAACATGCTGGGAAATTGGAAAGAAACAAAACTTTGTTAGTAGGCAGCAAGGCAGGGAGGAGAGAGTTACATTTAATTGTTTTAGGTGAGTGTTTATACCATAGAATTCCAAACAAGTTTGGGTGGGAAGGGACCTTAAGACTCATCCCACCCCCTGCCATGGACAAGGACACCCTCCACTATCCCAGGCTTCTCCAAGCCCCATCCAACCTGGCCTTGGACACTTCCAGGGATCCAGGGGCAGCCACAGCTTCTCTGGTATCAAACTGATGATTTTAGGGACATTTTTACTGTCAAGTGAGAAACCTTAGAGAAGATGGGGAACCTCAGCCTGGCTTAGACTGGCAAAAGGATAGGAGATCCCTTTGTTTCCTTGTTTACAGATCAGCACAGAAAACAGCTGAAGTGAGGAAATGAACCTGTTAAGCAAAAAAAAGACCAACCTCCCACCCCAAAAAGTTTTGTAAGAAGAAGTAACATGGATTAAATGGCTCGTGATGGTTTTAAGATGGAAGTTCCTGATCATGAGAACGAGCAGGACTAGAAACAGTAGATATTAGAATTATAGGTTCTTTTTTTCTTATTTAAACCTTAAGAAATCCAGTTATTTTTTCCTTCCTACCATGCTTCTCTGAAATAGGGACAAGTGACAGTGAGCAGCTTGCCAAACAAAAATTATTCAAAGCTAGAGACCATCCCCTTGGCCACCCCACAACCAACAGTTGTTCTAGTTGTCTCTTTGACACTCATAAGATTTTTGTATCCTATGGCAAAAATATTATGATTTTCTAAGTGTTGGTGTTGTCAACTGCTTTCCAACACCTGCATTGCTTCAAGATTCCCTGCTTTTCGAGAAAAACATTGATTTATATGCTAATTTTGTAATTGCTATGTTCTGATGACGTGTGAAGATTAAACAGCCATTTGATGTTTACTTCCAGCTCTTCCTTTAAAATACCTTTTAGGGGGTGGGAATGAATCTGGACAATGTATTTTCAGTTAGGCAAAGATGATGGCTATTTTCTTTGGTTTCCCCCATTTCCAGGGTGTCATGGAAGGCTACAATGGCACCATCTTTGCCTACGGCCAGACTGGCAGTGGGAAGTCATTCACCATGCAGGGAGTTGCGGATCCTTCCTCACAGAAAGGGATCATTCCCAGGGCATTTGAACACATATTTGAGAGTGTACAGGTGGGTGTGAAAGACATCCTGTTGATAAGTTTTTGCTAAAAAGACTTTGATGTCCTGTCCCAAGAAGTGAGTGCTGATGGCATGAAGTGTGAATGAGTGGGGACAGGTTTGGGGCGCGCTTCTTCTCATCCTTAAGCTGAAGCCTGCCCATAGTCAGGTGAGCTGCACCCTCATCCCATATGACTCTGTGGACTTGAGGTGTGGAAGGACCAAAAGTCCCTTGCAGTGAGTGTGTTGAGTGGTCTCACCTGGAATGAATTGCCAGGGGAGTTTGGATGAGGTGCTGAAGGGTGGAGGGCACCCAGCTGTGGGAGGGGCTCCCCGGGCTGCCTGTGCTGTGCAGCCTCACCCCAAATCCTGTGTGCTGTGCAGTGTGCTGAAAATGCCAAGTTCCTGCTGAGAGCCTCCTACCTGGAGATCTACAATGAGGACATACGAGACCTTCTAGGAGCTGACACCAAGCAGAAGCTGGAGGTGAGGCAGGCTCAATGGGTCTTCATTAAGTGCTTTAATTAGCTCAGATGGGTGTTACCATGACCTACAGAAGTGCAATAATGGTCTCTGTCAGAAGCTTGAGTGCCAGAATATGAAGTCACATGAGGAATGTGGAAGCTAAGAGGGACTTTTGAGGGGCTTTAGTGAAAGTTTAGGAACAGGAAGCAGTCAGAGACGTCTCCAATCCCACATGATAGTGGCTGATAGCTCAGCAACAGCTCTGTGAAAAATCCTTTACTGGACAAGGGTGGAATAAAGTGCTCATGGTGCAATTTCTTCCTCATCCTCTTCATCTCATGCTTGTCTCTAAAGCAAGAGGATTCTGGGCCTTAAAAATGTTTAATCTGATCTAGTGGAGCCATGGATGATCTCTTTATCTGCCTAAACCAAAAAGGCTGCTCTGTTTTGAGGGCACACAGCAGATATTACTCCCCATGGGAGCACATGTGATGTTGACAGGACCACAGGAAGGTAAACTCTCCCAAAATCCTAATCAGAGGGGTGATCTTTATAAAATTTACCTCTTGGTGGCTTTGCAGATCCTTTTGTATGTATTCCTGGAGGGAGCTAGAAGTCTCCCAATTTACTTCCTTGCAGGACTGCCCTGGTGTATAAAACCAAGGCAGCAGCACCTTGCGACGCTCTGGGATGGCAACAGACCCAAACTGCCTTACAGGGCAGGTATTTCTAACAGGTTTCTGGCTTTAAGGCAGGCAAACCCCTCTCTGCTCCATGTGCCAAGTGTGCTTTGCCTGTCTCCTGCAGAGGGAGAGTGGGAGAAGGGACTTCTTGCGGCGGTTTCCCATCCTTTGTTCCACATCCACGGTGACACGGGTTTCCATGGTGACGCAGTTGGCACAGGGAGGGCGGGAGATGGGCAGAGCAGTTTCCAGGGTAACTCTGTCACGCTTCCTGTTGCTGCCTCCACTGAGTACTTGAAGGGAGTGTGTCCTGCTGAAACAAACCCCAGGCTGCCCCACTGCATTCCTCTGAGTCCCTCAGTTTCCCCCAGAATTCCAGTTTTGTTCATTCTTTTGCCTTTCACCTCAGTGACTACAGCCATGTCCTTGGTCAGGTGTGTTCCTCAGGGACAGAGGTGTCCCCCAAAGAGAGCCAGGCCAATCCTGGGGTTCTCAGCAGCACAGACCAGTCACAGTGTATGAGCAGTGGCTGTGACTGGACCTGGATTCATCCTGGGCATCATGGCTTTGGAACAAGGATAAATCCAACCCAGTTAAGTTTTCAGCCACTTTTGCTCTGTTCTGTGGGATGTTTTTAACAGCAAACACTTTTACATCATTTCTTTGAACGTCACTGAAGCATCTGAGCCTCCTCTTTGGAAGTCATAGTGCCAAATGTGGTCTGTGTTGCTCCATCATGACAGCCATATCTCAATATCCCAGCTGACATGATAAAGATAGTTTTGGTGATGAACTTAGCAGATGTGGGGCGTAACAGAGCTGTAGAAAATTAATTCAGCTCATTTAAAATTCCCAGTGTGGAGGGGGCTGGTGTAGGAGTGCAGGGATCTCTGGATTATTTTGTATTTTTTATGTAGGTTTGATGGGTAACTCAAATTTTTGGATATTTCCATTGCTTATTAACATTCTGTATGCAACTTTTCATCTGTGTGGTCTATAATTACTGAGAAGATGCTGTTGGGTATTTAATGCTCTGTCTCAAGCCAGGGTCCCAAATAGGATTTTTGTTCATTTAAAATTAATTAATCTGGAGAAAAATGGTGACAGTTCACCTGTGTGTGATGGGTGGTACTTTAGGAATGTTGTCAGTGAGCTCAAGCCACCCACTCAGAGCAGAGAGTTCAGCAAAGCACTGGGAACAATATCTGGGAATATTGTATCTGTGCTTTGATATTTAAAAAAGCTTCCTATGACTGAGGAGATCTTAGAGCCTTTGCCAAAATAGTTGAGATGTATTTTGATTCTCGTTTAAAATATGCAGCTTAATAATAGAGAAGGTGGAGGGTGGATAGAAGCCATGTTCCTCATGGCCTGGGGGATTTCTGAATCAATCAGCAACTTTTAACTTGGATTCTTTGAGCCCTCTTTTTCTGTGGTTTCATTCCTCCTTCAGAAATAAAGCTTTTTGGTGGCAGTCAGATGTGTTTTTCTCATACTGCAGTTTAATTTCACATAGCTCTCGAGCTTCCGGGCCATTCCCAGTGTAATTTTCCATGGTTTCAGTGCCTGCTGTTCTGACCTGGCTCGTGTTGTCCTGTTGGCAGCTGAAGGAGCACCCGGAGCAGGGGGTGTACGTGAAGGGGCTGTCCCTGCACGCCGTGCACAACGTGGCCCAGTGTGAGCAGCTGATGGACACGGGCTGCAGGAACAGAGCTGTGGCCTTCACCCTCATGAACAAGGGCTCCTCCCGCTCCCACTCCATCTTCACTGTCAGGATGGAAATCTGCACTCTCGGTGGGTACTGGGTGCCCTGCCCTGGGCCTGGGCTGGCAGGGCACAGGCTCTGTGTGCTCACTCAGCATCCCACAGCTACCCTTAGACCCCACATGACTGTGGGTATAGGAGGAAAATCCTCTTCCCTGTGAGGGTGGTGAGGCCCTGGCACAGGCTGCCCAGAGAAGCTGTGGCTGCCCCTGGATCCATGGAAGTGTCCCAGGTCAGGCTGGACAGGGCTTGGAGCAGCCTGGGAGAGTGGAAGGTGTCCCTGCCCATGGCAGGGGGTGGAATGAGATGAGTCTTAGGGTCCCTCGCAGATGAAACCATTCAGGTCATGTCACCTGACAGTTCCTTCATTGAGCTTAATCATAGGACATATTTTTTAAAGATGGAATTAAAGAAGCCTTTAATAAAGTTTTAGTGACTAATTTTCCTTTCATGAGTATCTTATTGGCATTTCTTTAGTTGGAAGAGCTGCCTCTCTGGGTCTGAACAGGGACCTCAAGAGGGTTTTTCTGGGAGCAGAAAGGAATTAATCTCTGCCTTGTCTTTGACCCCAGCTGGGAACAGCTTGGCTTCGTTTTCTTCAGCTGTTTCAGTCATGGGGAATGTTACACAATGTCTTCCAAAATTGTGGTTCCAGATGTTGATGACAGTACCTTATTTTCCAGTCAGTAAGTGAGGGATTTGGGGAGTTTCTCAATTAGCACCGACACTGGATGTGTTGTGTGGCTCTGTAAAATCCCAGCTTTATCCCAACAGGGAGGAAGTATTTAAACTCCTCTTCTGTGCTCAAGATTGGTGCAGGGCCCTCAATCTAGCGTGAATTTCTCTGATTGAAAGCTTTGAAAACATGACATGGAATGGGATGGAAAGTGGGGAACCTACAGCTTTGGGAGTTAAAAACAGATGGAATATTTGAGGAGAAAATTGAGGGCTCTGGCCAATCCCCATAAACTGGATGGTTCTGCTGGGGTGAGCATTGGCTGAAACAGCTGAGGAATTTGGTATTTCTGTTGTCATCTTTAGGCTTCATAAAGAGTTCAAACTTCTTTTCCGGGTGAGCCTGTATTAAGTAATAATTTACAGAGAGTTGATATTTTAAAGGGAATAAAATTACTTTTTTTTAAGTAACATGTTTAGGGATTATGAAAAATACTGGGCTCTTGGCTGCAGATGTTTGAAACATGCAAGTTCTCATTAGTATTTTTACTTAGATTTTTACACCTTTTAAAATTTTATTTTTTATACTTATTTTTGCAGTATTTTTATTTACATTAGCAGATATTTTATTCCTTTATGTTGTGTGCTTCTGCCATCAGCCCAGGCCAGTGGGCTGACAGGGAATTAGACAGGGAAGATCTTTAGGCTGCTGCAGACATTTTAGTGAGAGTCTGGGGAGCTTCTCACACTGTAGAAACCAAACCATGAGCTCTGAGCTGGAAACAAACAGCCTCAGTGGGTAGAAGGACTGGCAGGAACCAAAACAGCTTTTTGATTACCTGGCAGTGTTTACATGAACCAAGGGAAGAAGGGAAAGGGTTAGAAAACCTACTTTTTGTGACTGCCCACTCACCCCAGCACTCAGGAAGGATAAGGGGAGGGTGCTCTGTTTAAGCCCAGTGTGTTTTTACCCTGTACTCCCATGTCTTGACACATGAGAATGAGCTGGAGTCAAACAAGTTTGCTCAGCAGCAAACATTAAACTCCACAGTTACCAATCTGTTGTTGTAACAGAAATATCCTGGGACAACAGATTTCAGTTTTTGGTGTTTACCTGTGAACTCTCAAGTTTCCCTCATGCATCAGATTGTTCATTGCTCGTGTTTAGATATTGTCCAGAGCTGTAAAACAAAACTCTGACTCCTTTCAAAGCCAGAATTTGTGGAAATCTGCCCTGAAAAGGGTGGATTCAGTTAAAATCTCAATGCTTTCTGTGCTTGGGGTGCTAAAGGAGCTCTCCCCTTGAATTTGGCTTGCAATCTTAGGGAATACTTGGGATGTGGACATCCAAGAATGTGGTCCAGTGCTTAGGACAGCAGTTCCAGGAATGTGTGTCCAGCTCTTTGCTCTCTATGAGACTGGGAAAGGTAAAGAGCCAATGAAAGTGCAGGGCTCCTAAAGGAAGCAGATGCACTCTGTCTTCCTCACAGGGACCCTGTGCCATACACTATTCCAGCCTCAAAGGCAGACCAGGAAGCAGGTGTTCCATGTGTAAGGTGTGTGTCCAGACAGCTGGGCAGCCTCTTAAAATGATGGGAATGGCACCAGCTCACTGGGTTTAACTCCTCACCAGGATTCATCTCCTCATCTGGGGATTTGGGCCATGGGCAGGGATGTTTTCTGCTATCCCAAGCTGCTCCAAGCCCTGTCCAGCCTGGTCTTGGACACTTCCAGGGATGGGGCAGCCACAGCTTCTCTGGGCCAGGGCCTCCCCACCCTCACAGGGAAGAATTTCTATATATCTCATCTAAATTTCCTCTCATGAAACAAACTGAGGAGGAAAAAGGTTGTATAAACTCATGGTCTGATCACGTTACTTGTAGAAGACTTTGGCTGAAATTGTAAATACTACTGAAATATGTGGAAAGTGTGTGTGTTTTCAGAGCTCACTGGGAGAGTAAGAACAGGCATGATTTTTTACTGTGGGTCCTGTTGAGGAAAGCACTAAAATGTGCAGTGTTAAGATTAAGTAGATATTTACTTACTTCAGGGAGTCAGGGCCCAAAGCAGACAAAGAACAGGGCTGGAAGAGGACATGGTGCTGAGAGTGTCCTGGCTCTTGACTGTTGAGGTGCTTCCTTCTAAGAGCTAACTGGGAATTGTTTCCCTGCAGATGAGCAAGGGCAGAACCACCTTAGGGCTGCCAAACTCAACTTGGTGGATCTGGCAGGAAGCGAGAGACAGTCAAGGACTGGTGCCACAGGGGAGCGGCTGAAAGAGGCCACCAAAATCAACCTTTCCCNTGCTCCTGCCTTAAAATGATGGGAATGGCACCAGCTCACTGGGTTTAACTCCTCACCAGGATTCATCTCCTCATCTGGGGATTTGGGCCATGGGCAGGGATGTTTTCTGCTATCCCAAGCTGCTCCAAGCCCTGTCCAGCCTGGTCTTGGACACTTCCAGGGATGGGGCAGCCACAGCTTCTCTGGGCCAGGGCCTCCCCACCCTCACAGGGAAGAATTTCTATATATCTCATCTAAATTTCCTCTCATGAAACAAACTGAGGAGGAAAAAGGTTGTATAAACTCATGGTCTGATCACGTTACTTGTAGAAGACTTTGGCTGAAATTGTAAATACTACTGAAATATGTGGAGAGTGTGTGTGTTTTCAGAGCTCACTGGGAGAGTAAGAACAGGCATGATTTTTTACTGTGGGTCCTGTTGAGGAAAGCACTAAAATGTGCAGTGTTAAGATTAAGTAGATATTTACTTACTTCAGGGAGTCAGGGCCCAAAGCAGACAAAGAACAGGGCTGGAAGAGGACATGGTGCTGAGAGTGTCCTGGCTCTTGACTGTTGAGATGCTTCCTTCTGAGAGCTAACTGGGAATTGTTTCCCTGCAGATGAGCAAGGGCAGAACCACCTTAGGGCTGCCAAACTCAACTTGGTGGATCTGGCAGGAAGCGAGAGACAGTCAAGGACTGGTGCCACAGGGGAGCGGCTGAAAGAGGCCACCAAAATCAACCTTTCCCTGTCTGCCCTGGGCAATGTCATCTCGGCCCTGGTGGATGGCAGGTGCAGACACATTCCCTACCGAGACTCCAAGCTGACCAGGCTGCTCCAGGACTCCCTGGGGGGGAACACCAGGACCCTGATGGTGGCATGCGTGTCTCCAGCTGATGACAGCTACGAGGAGAGCCTCAGCACCTTGCGCTACGCAAATCGAGCCAGGAACATCAGGAACAAGCCCTGCATCAATGAGGACCCCAAGGATGCCCTGCTGAGGGAGTACCAGGAGGAGATTAAGAAGCTGAAGACCATTCTGGCTGAACAGATGGGCACAAGGGACTTGTCAGGTAGGAGCCTTTGCTGGCGGCAGGGATGTCAAAAAAGAGTGTTTTACACATAAAATGTTAGCTAAATTTTACCTCAACTTTTCCCTTACCTATTGGAGGAAGAGTTCTCCATTCTGGTTACAGACTTTTCCTTCACTGCTGCCAAATTGACCTTATTCCACTGGCAAAGACCATCTCTATAATCCAGTGTTTTCAATAGTGACAAATTCTGTTAGAAAAGGCTGACATGATTCAAATCTTTGGTTATTTTTGGTGATTGTGGGCTAGAATTTGGTCAGTTGCAGAAGGGAGGTTTCAGCTGGAAGAACAAAAATGAGCTGCAAAAGAAATAATACCGTAAAATTATTTAATAAATATATATATGTATGTTTTCAAAATAAGTATTCAGCCCCTATTCTCCTACAATGTGAATTTTTGACACTACAAGAGAAGTTTTTCCCTCCTTAGGGCAGTGCTTGAGGACTCAGCCCAGCCTCAGCACACTTGCTCTGTCCTCTGGAGCAGGACTAGGAAATGCAGGAGCAAATGGGGAAGAGCAGTCTTTAGGGAGCTCATCACCTGTGAAGAATTAGCCCCTAAAAAAGAGCAACTTTCAGTGGGGATATAAGGCTGTAGGATGACTTTTTCCCTCTTTCTGCCCCCCTTTCCTCTTCAGAAAGAGCTGTGAGTAAAGAAGGTAATTTTTTCTTGCACATTTCATCTTCCCAGTGCCTTTTATTTCCCAAGTCTCTAGCATAGCCCTGAAAACAAGTCTCCTGTTTTTCTTTGAAAGAGACACTTGTATTTATAAATACCATATAATTACATTCACTTCCACATTTCCCCTGAAGCTGGAATCTCTCCCTCTCTCCCCACACCTATGGAGCCCCAGGCCAGCAGTGTTTTGGCAGCGAGTGTGGTTTGAAGGAGTGCAGGGGTTGCCATGTTCTTTCCTGGCACCCAGCTTCGTTGTTCTCTTTCCATGAATTCTGCAGACAATCCCACCCAGTGACACTGAGTGATTTTTTTTTCTACTTTGCTTTGTAGGACTTCTGCCTGCTGAGGCTGCTCACCTGGGAGCAAATCCATCTCCCTGCCTCCAACCCCTGGTGGATCTGGAAGCAGAGAAGCAGCTGATCAGAGAAGTAAGTTGGGAAGGGATATCTCAGAGTAGCTTTGACTAAGACTTTTCTCATAGTAATCATTACAAATATGGTTCAGCCTTTCCAGAGCACTTCCCTTTTTCTATTTCTTTCTCTATTTTGTAATCCTTGGACTTCTCCTATGAACAGACCATGTGTTACGGAGGCCATATGCCTTATTATAACCCACTTCTTGTTCTCACTTCTTGGGAATGGATTGGAAAGGATTCCCAGGAAGAGTTTTTGGAGGATCTACATGTGAAATTGTCAGAAAAGGGAGGAATAGAGTTGAGGAAAGCAGTAGTCAAAGGTGTTAGGAACAGTACAGAGATGAGGAAAAAGAGGAATACAGAGCCAGGAGGAAGAATGAGGAGCCAGAGGGAAACAAAACTCTCCCCTTGCTTTTTAGAAAGTTCATTCCAGGGCACCCCAACCACCAAAGGCAGCTGATTTTAGGGCTGAACAGTCACTTTCATCAACAGCAATCACTACTGTATCAACTTAAACCACAGAAAAAGTCAGTGAATACTGATGGTGGAGTTGTACCAGGATGGGCATAAGGTGTGACCTGGAATGGACCTGGATGTGACCTCGGGTACAGTCACAGAACTGTTGCTGTGCCTTGCAGGAGTACCAGGAGAGGCTGGCCCGGCTCCAGGCCAGCTACCAAGCGGAGCAGGCGTCCCGCGCCCGCCTGGAGAAGGACATCAGCAGCCTGAGGGATGACTTTGATCTCAAGGTGTCTGTTCTCCAGGATCTCCTCAGGAAGGAAGCAGGTGTGGAGGAGGCGGGTGCAGACTGTGTAGCCAAGCCCAGCTTCCCTCAGGAGCAGGGATTGTTTTTGCACTCAGATCTGTGGCAGCCACTGCAGCTTTTAAAAGGCAGCAAGTGCTGCCACTGCAGCAAGTGCTGCCTGGCAGCAGCAGTCTGTGCTCTCAACCCACCCTTATCCACAGCAGGAGCAGGGACTCTGCCTCTCCTGGACCAGATTTAAGACTCTGTCCCAGCTTTGTCCTCTTCCCTATTTCCCTGACTTCTTTCCCTGTCGGGACCAGCCTGACCCTGATCTAACCCTGTAAGCCTTGAGGCAATGAAAAGCCTCATTTTTGAATTAAACTCCTGCTTTTTGCTCACATAGCAGAGTTCCCCCTGACTAAGGGCAGTACGTCTCTGGAGCAGAGATCACTGCTCTGTCCCCATCCCACTGGACTCTCATTCCTGAGGGTAGCGTGGCTGCCGCAGTCTCTTCCTCCATATGTAAATGTGCTGCAGCACTTGCTCTCCCGGTGGATCATCCACACCATTGCCTCCCCTCCCCTCCTCTCATGTACACCCTCAGGCTCTGAAATGAATTATTTTTGGAGCCAGGCTATTCCAGCCTGTACAATCTACAATCCTTACCTGATACACCCTCTCAGTAGTCTTTCATGGTTTTTACTTACCAGCAGAAGTAGGTGAATGACAGCCCTTTTCCTTTCAGACACATCATTCCTAGTCTTGGGGAAGGCTTTGGGAGATGGTTTCACAAATTTATGTCTAGTTTTGCACAGTTCATTACCAACATGTGGGAATTTCCTATTTTCAGCTGACACACGGACTAGAAGGACCTCTGACAACACACCTTCATGTGAAGACGCTGTTGCTGCAGCACAGGAAGAGCCAACATCAGCCCAGGTACCCTCCAGGCTCCTTCTCCCCTCGGGATGAACAAACCTGAGTGGGTAACGTTGTGCTTCATCTCACCCAGGACTCTCACTGCATCTTTCAAGAGCTACAGCCTTTGTTTTCCTCTTGTCCCCAGGAGCCAGCAGCACTTGGGACCGTCACAGACAGTGGTGGGGTGAGCAGGGGCAGTGCTTTAGCAGCGGGAGCTGTCACTGCCCTGGGGATTTGCCTGCCTGCAGACCAGCAGCTGCTGCTTGCCAGGTCAGTGACATCCCTGCTCATGCCAACTGTCCCCTGGGCAGCACCCACAGGCAGCAGCAGGTGCCTTCTGCCATGACACCACAGCTGCTGAGCTCCAGCTGTCAGTGCAACCCCAAATCAGGTACATGTGAATTAAAATTATGGACTGGTTTGGGTAGGAGGGACCTTAAAGCTTATCCCATGCCATCCCCTGCCATGGGCAGGGACACCTTCCACTCTCCCAGGCTGCTCCAAGCCCTGTCCAGCCTGGCCTTGGACACTGCCAGGGATCCAGGGGCAGCCACAGCTTCTCTGGGCAGCCTGTGCCAGGGCCTGCCCACCCTCACAGGGAAGGATTTCTTCCCATTATCCCATCTGCCCCTGTCCTCTGGCAGTGGGAAGCCATTCACCTTTGTCCTGGCACTCCAGCCTGTTGTCCAAAGTCCCTCTCCAGCTGTCTTAGAGCCCCTTTAGGCACTGGGAGAAGCTCTAAGGTCTGTCTGGAGCCTTCTCTCCTCCGGGCTGTTTTTACCCCAAAACTAACTTTGCCCTGTTTGGGTGGATGAAGAGCTGTTCCTGTGGCACTCAGTGAGGCCAAGTGCCAGAATTATGAGAGAAAAATGGAGATGTTCAAGTCAGCAAATGTGGATGCCAAAAAGTATGTGTTCCTGGTAACAAATGCTGCAGGGTGCAGGCAGGGGAGCCTTAAGTGCCCACACAGGTTATGGAGATGCCTCCTTTTCCTTGTGAAAGAGGTTCTTGAAGGGCAGGCACTTGGAGCCTTCTCATGTCCCTACAGCAGCTGTCCTGTGGCTCATGGATGGACTCTTCCCATCACTGAGGCCACTTTTGCCTCCCAAGTTGTGCATCTCACAGTGTTTGCAGCACACAATCCAGAACTAACAGCAAAATCTCCCAATAATCCTATTTCAGGGGCACCCTCAGGGCCTGGAGGACATGGCTGGGATATGAGGGGTGCAGGCTTGAGACTCATGCTCAGCCTGTCTCAAAATCAACCTGGCTCAAGGTTTTCTCTGTGTGAGAGCTGTTCTGAGAGAATTCCTTCTGCCAGAGTACACCACCACATACTGAAGCAGTATGGGGGCTTGGGCTGCTCCAGAAATACACAATTTAAGCAAAGTTTTCACTTACTCCATTGTGTGGAACTATTTTACAATTAGAAAAGCTCAATCCAAGATTTGCTGTGACAGAGTCTGATTCTGAACAGTTCTGTGGGTTTTAACCAGTCCTTCTGTGAGTTTTAACCAGTCTTTCAGCTTTCCTGTGGTGTGTTCTCACTCTGCTGGGTCTCTCCTCGCTGAAAAAGGAGCTGCTATGAAATGCAGAACAGCAGTGTCTGTAATCTGTGGGTAATTCTGTTAATGGAAAGATCTCCAAAGAAACCCTTCATTTGGATTTGATATCAAATGTTAGTGGTCCTATTGCAGGACTAGTCCTATTGCAAGAATGAATTCTATTCCTTTCATGGCAAACAAGGGAAAATGCCCTTCTAATCACATTGTTAAATCCAGGTTCTGTGCAGATTGGGCAGGAGGGTTTGATTCCACGGGTGTGGGGATTTCAAAGCCACCTGCTCAAGCTTTACACACTGGGGCAGTTGAGTAGAGTAAGGATTGAATTCTTGGATCCAATTGTGTATTAAGCAAAGGAATGGGAAGGCTGCCTGTTTGGAGCAGTGCAGCAGAATAGATAGCAGGTCAGTTCTGGGGGAGAATGAGCCATTTCAGAGGGTTTGGAGATAATTAAGAGGTTGCTAACAGTAAAGGGGTTATCAGCCAATTTGAGCTAGTGCTGGCCAACCTGAGCTATCTGCTTTGCTCCAGATCTTGTGCAGACAAAGGAATATGGCTCTGGAGCATGGCTTTATTTCCCTATCAGAGCATGATTTCAAACACAGGCCTGTGCCAGTGCTCCATTAACAATGCTGAGGTTACACAAACCATCAACTCTGGCTGATACCGCCCCAAAATGGAAGCCACACTGTGGCTTTCAGCTCTAACACTCCTACATCCACCATTTAAAACAATTCTCTGTGTAATTTTGGCACCTTTTGTGCATCTTTAAAAAACCACAATATAATAATATATTCAATGTTTATTTCAATAAGGATTTAAATACAAATTACACAAAACAAGGGTTTTAAAGGGAATTTTGTGAGCATAGATATGGATTTCTGGACTGTTGACTGTTGACTGAGGTGCTTGGAGTAACACATGCTTTGTGTTTGTGGAGTATTTTGCCCAGAGAAGCTGTGGCTGCCCCATGATCTCTGCAAGTGTCCAAGGCCAGGTTGGATGGCGTTGGAGCAACCTGGGAGACTGGAAGGTGTCCCTGCCCATGGCAGGGGGTGGGATGAGATGGCTTTAAGGTCCTTCCCAGCCCTAACCATTCTGGGATTCTTTTTATGACAGAAACTGTTAATAGTAAGCAGAATCTGCCATGATTACTCAGGGCAGAAAATCTTATCATAGTTCCCAATTTTCTGTGTCTTCCCAAATGTCACGCGTGGAAGAACCCGTACGTCCTCCACGCTTGTGAAGCTGGTTCTTAGTGCCATTGAGCTCAGTGTTCCCATTCTCCAGGCTGCAGATGCTGGAGCAGCAGGTGGTCGGGGGGGAACAGGCTCAGAACAAGGACCTGAAGGAAAAGCACAAACGCCGGAAGAAATACGCAGACGAGCGGAGGCTGCAGCTGGTGGCTGCACTGCAGGAATCCAACGAGGACAGCAGTGAGCAGGCTCTCCTCAATGTCTATGACTCCATCCAGGAGGAGCTTCGAGCCAAGAGCAAGATGCTGGAGAAGGTGCAGGAAAAGGTGAGGGAGCAGCTCCTTCCTCCTCTGCATCCCCATTTTTTTATGTTACAGGGTTTAGGGCTGTAGGTTTAGAGAATGACTCTGGCTGTGTCAGTATTTCATACACCACACTGTGTGAGCTTTTATGAAATCCCAGATGCAGCAGCTCTCAGGTGGGGAATTAAGCTTGTGAAGCCCAAACCCCACCAGTTTTAAAGGCTTGGTGTGTGACACTTGGCAGGAGGGTGTGTTGGGATGGGAGGGGATACAACTCCCTCTGCTGACCTACAGATCTGCTGCAGCTCCTGCCAGTTCTGAGCACACTTTCTGGGGGAAGAAATGAAACATAAAAGTAATGCTCTTAAATTTTACATTTAAAATCTTCATTTTCAAAATACTTGAAAATCAGTTTTGCTCTGATATTTTGTGGCAAAATCAGAGGGTCTGCAAAAAAATTTACATTTGTGTGTACAGTCCTAGACATGCACATGAAGGACTTGCTTTATTTTTAACCAAAAGTTAGGAACTTCCAAGAGTTCCAAGACCACACCAGTAAGCTTAGCTTCAGGTTCATTAAAAAATCATCCCTGTGTAGAAACATGAGAAAACTTTATTTAAAACAGACATGGAATAATCTCTCCACGCAAATTTCATCCTAATTTGTACCTAAATTAGAAATCTTCCTAAATATTGAAGCTTTCCTGAGTGTCTTTCTCTGCCTGGCAAATTCCTGTACTCATAGTATCCATTGGTGTCTCTGCCTTATAATCCTGATGTTTTGTGTCCAGCTCCGGGCTGCTGAGACCGAGATCAAAGACCTGCAGTTGGAGTTTGGGCTGGAAAAGATGGATTACCTGAGCACCATCCGGCGCCAGGAGCGAGACCTGATGCTCTGCCAGCAGCTGCTGGATCAGGTGCAGTCCCTTGTCCGGCGCGACTGCAACTACAGCAACCTGGAGAGGATCAAGCGAGAGTCCGTCTGGGACGAGGAGAACAGCTGCTGGAAAATTCCAGAGCCCGTCATTCAAAAAACTCACCTGCCCGCAGGTAAGGGGACAGTGCCCAGGGGAGAGGAGGGTGCTGTGGGGGACGGGAAGGTGATGCACGCATGCAGCTCTGCCACGCTTGGCAGGTTCATGCTTGGGTTGCATGTGCTCATTACATCTTCCACATAAAGTTTGTCTGGAAAGTTTGAATAACAAAGGTGGCACGTGGTGCGGATCCCTCGGGAATCTCCGAGCAGTGTCGAGATCGGGGGAGTGCAGTCAGGAGAGTGGTGATTGTTCTACACACAACGACCCTTAACGCCATCTCTTCCCACAGCGGTTCCAGCCTTGCCACAGCCTAAACCTAGCCGGACAAGCCCCTCGAATGAGAGCGGGGAGCCAGCGGTATGGCCCATGCCTCCTCCATTTCTATCCCATTTTACCAATTTTGCCTTATTGCTGGCGCTGCTGACAGCGTTTGCCACCTGCAGCCCGAGGAAGACCCCTACAGGCTGGTGCTGGACAGGAGCGACAGCGAGACCACCGCCAGCAACTACTTCCGATCCCGGCGAGCCAGCCAGATCCTTCACCTGGACCAAGGTAATGCCCTTTTCCCAGATATCGCCGGCACTCTTCCTTTGCCTTGAGAAATCAAATGGCGACCCACCCAGGACCAGTTCTGCTCTTGATTTCTCAAGGGTTTCTCGCAGGACGCAGCCGCATTTTGGGGTCCTGCTCTCCCCCACTACAACCCCTTCTTCTCCTCTTGCAGCTCCCGCAGGCTCCGAGGGGGCTGCGGGCAGCGCCGGCACCATGCCCCAAGCCCGGCCCTTCCGCCTGCAGTCCCTGGCCTTGGCTTCCAGCGCCGACACCAAGCGCAGGAGGGGCAACGCCAGCTCCCGCGCCCGCCGCTTCTGACCCACCACGGGTGTGGGCAGCCGGGCCGCCACGGCCGCCGTCGCCGCGCAGGAGGGAGGGGACGGCAGCGGAGCCCTCCCTTGTCCGCGGCGACGGCGGCCGCGCTGAATCGCGATAGCGCTGTCGCGACAGAGGCCGCGATGGGGTGCGACGGCGCTTGCGCTGCGCCCCGGTGCCGCGGAGCTGTCTGTCGCCGATTGGCTGGAGGCCGCTCGGCGCTGGCTCCGCTTGGCTGGAGGCGACTCGGCCCTGGCGCTGATTGNGAGGCTACTCGGCTCTGGCGCTGATTGGCTGGAGGCCGTCCGCCTCTGAGGTAGTTCGGCGAGCGGGACCAAGATGGCGGCGGCCGCTCTGACTGTGTGCGGGCTGCTGGCGGTGCTGGCGGCGCCGGCGGCGGGCGCTGAGGGGGGCCCCCGCACGCTGGTGCTGCTGGAGAACGGGAATCTGCGCGACACGCACTCAATGTTCTTCCGCAGCCTCGCGGGTACAGAGTGGGCCGCGGCGGGACCCCGAGAGGGCTTGAATGGGGCGGGGGGAGCGGGGTTGGGGACCCAGGGTCAGAATGGGGGAGGAGGTTGGGGTTACTTGAGGGAAAAGGGGATGTTTGAGGTCTTCAGGTCAGGCCGAGGGAGGAGATTGGAGTCCCCTGGCTGGGCTGAGGGCGGAGCCAGGGTTCCCTTGCTGGAAGTGAGTGTGTTTGGACTTCTCTCTCCAGGGTGGGGGAGACATGAGAGTCCCCTAGGGGAGAGGGGGGTGATTGGGTTTCCTTGTCCAGGATGAGAGAGGAGATTTGGGATCCTGCACCGGGCAAAGGAGGGAAATTGGAGTTCCAGGCGGAAAAGGGGGGTGTTTGGGATTCCCATGTCCGAGTGGAGGAGGAGGTTGGTGTCTCCTGTCAAGCTGAGGGAGCAGATTGGGTTCCCCATGTCAAAATGGGGGGGGAGAAGAG